>JACXGI010001399.1:0-17253 GCA_016801175.1 Esox masquinongy | reverse complement strand
TAACGACGCAAAGGTAAGCCGTGTGATCTGCAGTGCAGTAGCCGCCCATGAATCCCCATTGATTTTATGACATCACCACCCTGATCCAGTGTGCTGGTGTTATTAGCATTGTTCTGCTGTCCAGCTAACGACCCTGCACTGAAGTCCTGCTGTTCGCAAAGCACTGTAAAGAGGCTGGCCGATCTGTTCAAAGCGTTAATGTTGTGCTCCGTGTTGATACACGGATGCAGTGTGTTTGGATAGGTAGTTGTGTATGGAATAGAAACGCAGACATGCTGTTGTATATTTATTTTGTGTAGTCAGAACGTTGGCAGGATAACTATCAGAGAGCTTTTGATGACCGATTGCAGTGGATGACTTAGTTAAGGATTGGATGAAAGTTTGACGGCTAACGTCATAGTTAAGGCTTGGATGACAGTTTGACGGTTAACGTCATAGTAAAGGCTTGGATGGCCAGTATGACTGTTAACGTCATAGTTAAGGCTTGGATGACAGTTTGACGGTTAACGTCATAGTTAAGGCTTGGATGACAGTTTGACGGTTAACGTCATAGTTAAGGCTTGGATGACAGTTTGACGGTTAACGTCATAGTTAAGGCTTGGATGACAGTTTGACGGTTAACGTCATAGTTAAGGCTTGGATGACAGTATGACACGGCTGAGGGAGCTGTGGCTAAGCTTCAGATGGGTGTGCGACTTACTCAGTCCTTTGTGGTCAGGGTCCTGTGAAGCAGTCATCAGAGAGCAAAACAAACCAGGAGACACAATCACAAGAGACATTTATTACTGGAACACAACCCGCTCTTCAGCCGCCACACGCCGCCACTGCGCTGCACCGAACCCCAACGCTCAAACTCACCAATCGATAAAGCTACGGTTTAGAACCGTGATTGATCTATGTATGGTTGAACCTAGGGTCTTCCTTGGTGGTTCCTAGTTCTAAAAAGGCCTTAAGGTGTGTTGGCGTCAGGGTAGTGGCTGCAGCGCTAGTGGCTGTGTCTGGCGGTACCTGTATGGTCCTGTGTATGAGGCTGCCCTGACCAACTCTTCTGGCCACCGTCCGTCAATGTCTATATAGCGGTTTACTTACGGTCGATGTCACTTGTTTCCTGCTCGTTGTGCTCCTTGCTCTTGTTGTAGAAAGGGAACTTTCGGGAAAATAGGTTCTTTTTACGCTTGTCATTAAATGACTGCTGGGGAAGAGAGGGAGGGAGGGATGGAGGGGTAAAAAAAAAAAGGGAGGGACGGTAGGTGGTGTCTAATATTGGTGTGAACATGATAAACCCAGGACAATAACCCATAACCCCCTGAGCTGGACCCAGAAGCCATCTTAGTTTAAGTACCCATAACTGACTAAGGGCCAGTTTCGCAGACACAGATTAAGCCTAATCTAACACTAAAAAAATCTATTTTTTTTGGTCCTAGACTAGGCTTAATCTGTGTCTGTGAAATCGGCCCAATATGTTTTCATGAAGTATAAATTCATGTTGACCTTTAAGATTGGTATTTGAATCAAATTAACCTCACAGCTTCAGGTAAAGATAACTTGAGTTGAAACTATGATCTGGATGAATTAGAACACAATAAACCATGACCTAAACTATAACCTAATACATTTTAAAACCGAAATGCCTACTGAGTCAGCTCAGTAAATGAAATGGAAATGGATCAGACATCTGACCAAAAAAATGACATGATTATGAAAATATATCCAATATCAAATTAAAGCAGGGCAGGAAGAAGGATGTGGGTGAGAAATGTCCAAAGCTCAATAAAGTGCCTTAGCATGCAAAGGAGAAGGAAAATAACTCATGCCCCTTGTTAAGCTTTTTGTAGTGTGATAATTGTTTTAGTGTGATAATTGTTTTAGTGTGATACTCATTCATGGAAAGAAGATCTCTTCATCGCTATAATGGAACAATTGCTGTCAGCTTTTTGATTTTGATAGATTGTAAGACCCAGTGCAGTCCACATTTATATTTTCCTTCATGATTTTTTATTTCCACAAAAAGAATGAAGTTGAACCAACATTATGACAACACCTTTTTTAAGAGCTATGTGAAGTGACAGTAAATGTCATGTTGTTCAATGGGGATGGAACCTCATGGCTACTTTGTGATGTCACATGTGATCTGCATTACAACAGACTAGTGGTAGTTACTGCTAATTCTGAAGGAGACACTTTTGTAAAGGAAAGGGAATTTAGTTTAATAGACAACAAGCTTGTGTTGTCTAACACCAATGCAATTAGACTTAGCATTTGAAGGGCCAAAGGAGGTTCATGAAAATACATTTAAAAAACAATATTTTGTACTTATTTTAATTAAATATTATACACAGTAATTATTTAATAAGAAATATGACAGACTGGACTGGGACTTTCAGATACTGATCAACAAAACCACAAAAAAGAGAGATATGTTAGGGATGTGAGGTTGGATTTGTGTAGATGGACAGAAGGGTGGTTAGTGAGGGTAGGTATTAGAAGCAGTCTGACATCAATGGCAAGCGTATAATAGCCCTCCTGTCTGTCCACTCGCTGCTGTTTGCAGGTCATGCATTAATCTCGGTACCATCCACATACAGATTCTATCTGCGCAGCTCTGGGCAGACTCACAGGAATTCCTTATCCAGTATAGACACTTTTGGCCTTAGTGAACAGTGATGACGTATTTTGTGGGCGGAGCCGAACTGGTGGCAGAAAGTGACAGTAACCTCTTTTTACAACATACAGGAATATGGATCGTCCGTACCCCTTCTCCAATTATTTTCTAAAGAAAATGTCACATCACAGATATAATATTACCATATATCCCATTCATTCTAAGTATGAGCAATTTGGTTTGTTTGCATGCTAATTCTGCTTACACCCTAGCTAATATTGCTAATGTTGGTCATGGGTGTTTAACATTGTGAAATAGCCTACTGTGAATGCCAGCTTTGTGGTTGCTGCTGTTACTAATTTATCGTTATTACTATAACTACATCACTGATTTTGCCTGTGTGTGATAATCAGTGGACAAGACTTTGCCTGATATGAAATGAGCACTGCAGAGACGAGCATTCCGGAGGATTTCATCAGTCCAGTCTGTCTGTTTAATGGCTGGCAACCATAAACGTCTGCATTTAGCATCAAAGGGTGGCTTCGACAATGGTATTCTATAAAAATGAAGGCCATCTTTTTTTGCATTCCTATTCTGACATCCAACGGCACAACAAGACATTTTTTTCCTTTAGTCCGAGGATCTTGCCTGTTTCCCTACACAGTTTTCTGCCACCACCAAACTTCAGTGACGTAACCGTGATGTCCACTCCAAATTGGTCTATTAGGTTTCCCTTGTCTATATAGTCCTACCTAATACAGAACTGATCCAAGGTTAGCACTCCCACTCTAAAATCTAAATGAACACGATACAACAATAGCATCATCCAGGCCCTTGTTCGCAAAAGACTCTCTGAAAAGGAATGCTTCTCTAGGACCGGACGAGACTGCAAACTTCAGAATCTGCATGTGGCTGGAACCCACCCATGTCAGCGCAGCAGACTTTTGCTCTGGAAGACTTACTGAGTCAAATGGGAAACGTTTTTACTATGTAACACGAGCGTTGAAGCTAAGAGAGCTGGACAGTGGTGACAGTAGACATGCTGTTAACTATACAGACTCTAACACACAGACAGCCTCAGACAGTTACAGATATGTACACTAAAAATGAACGGTCAATTCAGTTTGGCTGAATAGATAAATAATAATAAAAAACTGCTTCACAATATAACTATAGGTAGAATGCTGTGTGGATCTCGTTGGTATTATTTTGCATAAATATATACATATACAGTACCAGCCGACAAGTTTGGACACACCTACTCATTCTTGGGTTTCTTACTATTTTCCATATTGTAGGATAATATTGAAGACATCAAAACTATGAAATAACAAATAAGGAATCATTGAGTAACCAAAAAAGTGTTAAACAAATCAAAATACATTTATATTTTAGATTCTTCAAAGTAGCCACCCTTTGCCTTGATGACAGCTCGGCACACTTTTTGCATTGTCTTAACCAGCAGTTGATATATGCAGGTTTAGATTTAGATTCTGTGCAATGTAACTC
This sequence comes from Esox masquinongy, assembly GCA_016801175.1. Lineage (NCBI taxonomy): Eukaryota > Metazoa > Chordata > Actinopteri > Esociformes > Esocidae > Esox > Esox masquinongy. The sequence continues at coordinate 13,142 of JACXGI010001399.1, read as the reverse complement.
CAGGCCTAATTAAGAAAACTACTCAGCTAGTGTGTTTATTGATATACACCAGTTAATAATTTTGGATAAACATTTGGATAAACTTGCCAAGTTTGAATATGTACCAAATTGATCTGATTTACAATTACTCGCAAACAAATAGGCTGCAAATAGATGTTACCGCTTCATTTACCCTGGCAGGAGGGCCAGGCTGTGACTGTTTGCAGCTGGTGATGATAGCTGGCTAGCCTAGTTGTTCAGACTGAAATATCATCTACTTTCCAGGCTATACAAGCTGTCAGATCTCTAATGTTTAGTTGGAGGCTTCTACATTTAGTTAGACATTTCTTCCTGCATGTCAGGAGTGATGTGTTATCACGCCAGCTAAATAAATAGGCTACCGGAGGAAAGTCGGGAGTTACGCCTTGAGCGTTGCGTGTGTCTGGACTTGGAGCTGATTGGTTGAGACACATGCAGTTGGCACAGAGCCCGCTCTCTGATGTGAAGGACAGAGAAATTGTACACGACATAAGAAATCACGAGGCAAGTCGTTCTAACTAGCAACCTCTTTTTTTAACGCTTTGTGTCAATTTATCATATTCATTCAAGAGTGGTGTGGCGAATGCTGCCTATCCATTCATTCTCTATTGCGCCTGTTTGAAGGGTAGGCAATATCTTCATAACAGCACTGACACTACACCGGTGGTCCTCTACAGGTCACGTGACACTCACCCCTTTGTCTTGAGAGCGGGCGTTGAATTTGACCGTCTTTAACCTTGCCCTCTCTTTTTTCTCGACCCTGCAGGAGAAAAACCGAGAGGGAGGAGGGAAAACAGGAGGAGAGAGGAGTTAGGAATGCGCCCATGGGTCACTGATAAAACATTTAACATAATCGAGCCTTGAAATGCACCAGCTATTTTCAGCCAGGTTATTGCGTGTGTGAGGACGGATCAGGGTCCCACCACTGTCATGTTCACAGTGCTCTGCGGAGGTTGATGAGTGCTGGTGGGAAGGGGGGATTCAGTCGTTAGAAGAATAGTCTTCAGGGAAACCTTTTAATTTGAAGACTAATATGCAACATGACAACACAGAGCCAAAATACATTATTTTCACTGACCAACAATTAGGTTCTTGCTACATTTTCATTTAATTTAAAATATATATATACATTATCAAAAATGACTGAATATTCTTTAATTACAGTATGATTTCATTATACTCCATCCTGCAAAGCAATTCAACAGAGCTCAACATTTCTTTTGTTTTAAATGTGTCTAATTCCCCTCTTCACCTTCCTTTCCTTTATAATCTTGCCTTCACAGGAGAATGTGGTTATTGGAGAATGAACGCAAGAAGAGGGAAAGAACAGAGCGGTGAATAAGAGAAGCTAAAACACTTCTGTTGAATAGAGGAGCTAGCAGTCTTCTGGGCTGTGGATATGAGAAGCTAATACAACGGGTGAGAAAATGGCTAGTCAGTTAGCGCCGCGGTCAGGTAGTCAGCGGCGCATAGAGGCTAACGGTCTTCTGGTCTGTGGATATGAGAGGAAAACACAGTCTTCTGGTCTGTGGATATGAGATACAAACACAGTGATCTCATCTGTATTAAAGCTTTTCTCTAATCCATCAGTTGGATTAACCTTTACTACAGCTATTTTTCAAAGCATGCATGCTCAATGGTTGCTACACGCAGTCTTTTTTAAGGCTATATTCATCTAATGTTTTGAAAAGATCTTAAAGTGTCAAACTGCCATGCTTGAGAATAATAGGTTTTCACCAATGTAACCATAATGTGTCATTTCAAAACCTGATGGCCTATCATCACAATAAGTCATTCTTTGACAAGATACACTCCTACTCTCATGATAAATACTTCCAATAACCCCCTGCTGCTGTTGCCGCCATATCATCATCATCATCATCATCATCAGCTTCCAAGGTGAAAGATGACACAGAGTTAGGTGAGAAGACAATTACCATCTTTCTCTCACCCCTCAGACTGCTGAGGGAGCGAGTGAGTGAGGAAATTGTTGAAGCTCCACAATGATTGTGTATGTGAAAGAGACATCAAAAGAGAAGTGAGAGGATGAAGAACTCTCAAGTCTGAAGTGAGAACAGCTGCTTTCCAGTGCCTCTACAATGAAACACTGTTTGGGTTTTGCCTATCACAATTAACACATAAAATAACACTATGACATGTCAAACTTGTAATTTACAAGACAATCTATTACAGAATATGCACTGACTTTGGAATAGATTGGTACCTAGCTGGCATCGATGCAACCAGGCTGATAACAATGACCAGAAACTGTCATTTTAATTATTCCTGGCATTGAATAAGTAGTTGAATGTGATCCTGTGATTAGTAGTTGAAATCAAACTTTAGGTCTTGAAAATAAGAAGGCATGTAGATCGATAAAAAAATAAACAAGCTAGCTGTTTACCCAGCCCTGTTGCTCAAAGCATTGTTATAAAATCCAGCTAGCTTCATCTACTAATGCATGGCTTAACTGAGTCCAAACATAACCACCAATGAAAAATGATAAATTAGTTTTGAGATTGGAACTTATATCTTGTAAGGGAAACATGATTTTTTAAAAGTCTACAGTAAATGAGGTCAGTACAGTCCTTGGCTAAACATATGTTGAGGGCATTCTCTGCCACTACAGTGTTCTTATGGTGCGATGACAGTAACAGTGACATTAACATTGCCACCATGCAGTAATGACTCACTCACACACACGAGCATGTGCTCGCACACACACATACACACAGCACTCTGTGAACAAACACAGATCATGCAATAGTGTTTTAAACTGAATTCCCGAATGGCAGAGTTTGTTGAGTAAAGACAATTACTTGAAGTAATGCTTTGCAGGCACCACTAATCTCCTAAAACAAGATTTCAGTTGGAGACTGAAGTCTGTTGTTGATCAGGAATGGGAAATAGTTTCCCGGGCCAAGCTAATTGAAAAACAGCGGCACTCACGAAGAGCCCTGAGAACCAAATATTCATCCCTAGATAGGAGCCAGTAGGCCACATATAACAAATATCCTCACCTCCTCCTGCTAGGGATGACTCCAACCTCTTCCATTTCGCCCTCATGGGTCACCTGCCGTGCCTGCCACCACTCATCATCGGAGGCATTCACCACGTGAAGGATGTCTCCGAAGCGGAAGTTGAGTCCCTGGCTAGGCAGCCCTGAGTCCTTCGTCCTGTCATAGTCAAACAGCGCCCTAGAAGGAAAGAACCAAAAGTACATCATCAAACGGTGCTGTAGAGCAAAAGAATCAAATGACATCATCAAGCAGCACCCTAGAGGGAAACAACCAAAAATTACATCATCAAACAGCACCCTAGAAAGAAAGAACCAAATGTGCATCATCAAACAGCACCATGGAAGGGAAGAACCAAATGTACATCATCAAACAGCACCCTAGGAGAAGAGAACCAAATGAACATCATCAAACAGTGCCATAGAGGAAAAGAATCAAATGACATCCTCAAACAGCGCCCTAGAGGGAAACAACCAAAAATGACATTATCAAACAGCACCCTAGAAGGACAGAACCAAATGTACATCATCAAACAGTGCCCTGGAAGGAAAAAAACAAATGTACATCATCAAACAGTGCCATGGAGGAAAAGTATCAAATGACATCATCAAACAGCGCCCTAGAGAGAAACAACCAAAAATGACATAATCAAACAGCGCCCTGGAGGAAAAGAACCTAAATTACATCCTCAAACAGCATCCTAGAGGGAAACAAGCAAAATTAGGTCATCAAACAGTGCCCTGGAGGGAAAGAAATACATTCAATTGTAAAACAGCGCCCAGCAGAAACAACAGCCATTGGAGACAGTAGCCGTTAGACTAGAGGTTAAAGGATAGGTAGAACTGAGTAGTTGCCCGGTCATAGTGAAACTGTGGAGAAAGATGGTAAATAATAAATGTGTCACATTATTAGAAGACTGCTGTTAGTCAAAGACGAATGATTGCATTGTGTGAAGGTGAATGATTTTGTTAGGTCTTGTAAGGAAATGCAACTGAAAGTGTTGTGAGGGGGGTTTAATACATAAAACATGACCAAATATGAATACATGACGCAACAATACAGCAAAGGAAAGGCAAAGAGAGTGAGCGAGATTTCACAACTAAGATGAGGTGATAAGATGGTCCAATAGACACCCCGTCAGAGATTTCGCGCTATTCTACGCGTCTTGGAAACACTGGGTTAGCATAATACATATGGATGAACTGAGTACAAATACGGATCGCAGGACTGAACAGGTGTGCAGGGAATACGTGATCCATATTTAGATACATATGAGTAATCCCGGAAAAAGATGCACCCAAAAAAAACATATTCGACACACAAAAGCCGGTTCAGAAGAGATTTTCCGACTGTATAACCGTGTCATTGTGTTTGTGTTCTGACTAAGAGACTGTGGCTTTCCTGAGACCTGCCCGCCGAGGTTTTCAGGATGCTAAGTAGGGCACAGACGTCTGTGTGTGTGTTTGCCTGCTAAGGAACTGGAGCTGAAGTAACAGCCATCCCCTAGCGTCCAGGCTGCATCATGCCCATCAATAAAGCAAGGCTGTACATTAGCGCCCGGACAGATATAGCAGACAGTGAAACAGGAATACTGTGGAACTTAAAAAGTGTCCACATTGTAGCTCCTGTAGGAAAAACATTAACCATCCTAGTATAGAATACGCTTAGTAACATTAAATCAATGAGGGTGTAGTTTTTTTTATTAATCAAATGTGCTTAATAGGTAATTACTAAGTTAAAAAAAACATGCATTGAGAACAGTGATCAGCAATAAGCATAACTTGGTTAATTACTCAGTAATGGCCCTGTGAAAGTTACTTCACTTTCATGTAGTCTGATAATAAAACGGTCTAGGAAGTATGTCCCTGCTTTTACTCTTATTGAGCGGCGGTTGCTCGTCCATTTTGGTTAACACTCCAAGTGGAATGAATGTCTCGAGACAGGTACATCCACAGACCCAGCTGCCGGATCAGAAATAGCCGTAGGAAATGTCACTTCATATCATAGAAAACATTCACAACCTTGCAATTCCAAGATTCTACGGACTTTACTCAGACCGTGTTCCGATCAATACTACCGTGTAAACAAAACCATTCGTCCATCCACTACAATGTCATTCACTGACTTGGGCTGTCATTCACTGACTTAGCTTGAAATATGCCTCTGAAAAGGAAGCCTAAACATTAAAGCCAGTGCTGAAGCCTGTAGCATTAAAATATCCTGTTCAAAAGCTGGATTTTGACATGTGGATTTCTCCACTTTCTAGCCACTCCACTTATTTGCTCATAATACGATGGAAAGCAGCTCAAAGTGGATAGGATGCTGAAAGCTATGCTATACCTTAATAAGAGGGCTACTTAATGGCTAATTCCAATCTCTCAACAAATCTGTGGGACATAACGTCCCATGAGAATAAAAAAAACTGCCCTTTAGAGATACTGATGGATCGTAAGGTGTTATGAATAAAACCTGTAGTAAAATACTGTAGAATTGAGGACAGATGTTTGAGCAGGAAGACGCTAGCACTTATTTGGGTTTCATCTGTTAGCCCAGCTGAGCTATTACTCCTTCATGACATGGAGTGCTAATTGTAAGCATATATTTATAGACGGCTGTAAAGAAAATAATTGTGCAAAGCTCGGATTTCCGTAATGCAGTATATTTTCTTGCTGGAAGTATGTGTCAGTGCAAAGTAAGAAGGATAGATCCCGTATCAATCTCCTAGATCCACCAGCAGAGGCTAATCCTGTTAGGACTGTGGGAATCAAACCACTGGGACTCCATTCCTTACACAGATATCCTTCTATATCCTTCATACTAGGGGAGGCCATTTTGTAGTAGATGAAAACCGTGGCACTAAGTGAGGGTGACACCACCGAGAACCCACGTCACAGCGGTCTTTATACCTTCAAATCAGGCAACCAGCTCTAAACACGAAGGACAGCTCGACACTCACGCGCACTTAACACTGGACACTCAACACACCGCTCTTCTGACTGTCTGCTCCGTGGAGCACGATGCGTCCTCTGCAGAAAGGTTAGCGCGGCCCAACTAAGCCCTGATGTCACGACCACTCTCTTCACCTGTCCTCTTTGGAGTCCTTCTCAGCCTGCTGCCTAGAACCCTGCGGACTCACTAAGCCCCAATATGTCAAAGCCAGTCTGTAGTTGCCTGTCTGGTACCACAAAACTCAACCAAACCAAGTGTCTGAACAATAAACTCAACTTGTAATTTGCAAAATCAATGTTCTGATTCATAGACATGCAGTTTTTGGCAAATAGTAGTGCTGTTCAAAAATGAGGACTGTAACAGGGGACTTTGACGAAAAACTACAAAATAAAATTACCATACCATTACCATACTTATCCATTGTATGAAAGCATTGTAAGCTTGTAGAATTTCACTAGCCAGGAGCCAGTATAAATGGTAGTAGCCCCTGACCTTTGACCCCTAACCCCTCCTGCAGCGGAACAGGTTATGTTTGCCCGATCGACAGGAGCTCCTTAGGCTGAGAGAAGACTGTATTCATTACAGTACAGTCTGGGGTCAATGAGTCAACCTGTATCTGGTGCTCTCAGGGCCAGTGAGTCAGCACATATGGTCCAAAGTGGACAAGAGTACACAAGTAGGGCATGGGAGGTCACTGGCTAGCCCAGCATCCAGGGCACAATGAAACTGCTCAAGTGAGCACTGTCGAAAAAACCAAATAAAGATAATTTAAGTACACAGGCAAAAGCACTGGCAATTACAAAATGATATATTATCCGTTAATACTATTGAAAAGAAACATGGAGGCTTGTTGTTGTAAACTTTTTCATTCTTTAATTTTATTGTTTTTGCCCCATTAACTCCCCTTCCTATTCTCGTGAACATTTTGCCTTGTCTCATCGCAACTCCACAGCATGTTCGGGAGTGTTGAAGTCAAGATCAAGGAATGTGTAGATGCAAATCTCGTTTAGCCGCTTCGCTTCTAATCGCACTTCTCGCTCAACTAGCTGGGCACATTATCACTGGAGCAGAGTAAGTTCTCCGACCAATTGGGTTCCCAATTGTTTGTAAGTCTTACAACAATACTATGCACACATGAACCTATAGAATACAATGCAGGGTACATGGATCTATCCCATGACAATATTTGACTTTTATTCCAACTTATATAAAATCAGTGTATGGATGCACCCAGATTTAATGTCATATTGTGACATGAGAAGAAATAGCTGGGTGACATTCACTATGTATGCCCTTTGTCTCCCAACGTTCTCCCTGAAAAAAATTGAAAGGGAGTGAAAGGCCGGGTTCAACTAGCCCTGAGACAACTAGCCTCTATTATCATTCTGTCTACATTACAATGCAGGAAGGCCAGCAATTTCAAGGCCCCGGTCATGATAAAGGACACTGGCTTTCCTACCATCAATCAAGGTATCAGTGCAGTGAATCCTTTGTGATCTTGGTTAAATGTCCTGTGTTGTGTGTGTCTGTGTGTGTGGCGTTGTCTAAGAGCCTGGGTCAACACAGGCAGAGATTAGGAGAAAGCAGAGATGCACCGTCAGTTGTCCTTATGGGTTGAATATTGTCACCATCTTCGTCTGAGATGTCATTTCTTTTTGTCTTCATCTCAGAGTGGAAGCCACAGTGGTGGTAAAGTGTACTGATACTATCATGTAGTATCTACATTTGTATATACATTTATAGACTGTATCATACATACAGTGTACTTGAATGACTCCCTTGTCTGTTAGTTGCTCCGTACTGATCTGACAAGACAGCTGAAAGCAATACGGTGCTGGTCTATCAGGTTCTGCCCAGTTCCTTTCTATCAGTGCAGGTGAGGAGGAGGATGTTAGGAGGAGATGACATTAAGTTATCTCCTTCATGTCATCTCCTCCTAAGTTATAAGGGTTTTATCAAGCAGTTGTACCTGACATGAAGTTGAGAAGGGCTATTATGGTACAGTAGTTGTTACCTGACGTAGAGCATTCGTTTCTGGCTGGTCCGCAGAGAGCCAGACCCTGAGCTGATACTGCTGTTCATCATCTGCTCCCGGAGATCATGGATTTTGGCTTCAAACCGACTGTATTCTGGAAAAAAGGGAAAAGGGGACATGAACTGTAATAAGGATCAAACCGACAGGAGTCACGAAAGAGAAACCGAGAACATCTTCTGAAGGTAAAAAAAAGAAAACGGAATCGGCTGCACGGAGAGAAGACAGATTACACTTTGTTCTGCAGAGGAAACATGACGCTTGCGGTATACAGCAGATTTGATTGTTCCCTGGAGATGAATGCATCATCGTTACGACAAAGAGATTTAACTATTGTACTCTGAGGTATAGACATTGACAGAGGGGAACAAAAAAGTGTTCTCGCATCAACATGCCTGCTGTGCATAATAGAGATAAAGGTTTAAGTGTACAGTTGTTGTTCTGTGGATGATTAGGCAAGCCTGGGTAATACCAACTAATGCAGAGAGAACGACAGAGATAGACAGGGAGAGACAGTGTGAGTGAGTGAGAGAAAGACAGATGCAGAGTGACAGAGGACAGAGGAAAAAGACAGAGGAAAAAGTGAGAAGTAGAGGTCACCTGGTTATGTCTCAGCCTACAACAATCTGATCTCTTCTTAGACGACAAGAACAATTCTGAGAGGAGAGAAGTACTACCAGTAGCATTTACTGCAGTTGTACAAACACATCTATGCAAGAGCGTTACATCCAAGGCTTGTTAGAAGTCCCAACATATCTATAATATATCAAGAAGAGAATTATCATTGTACCTCCAGTACATTTAGGATTTCGGGCAGCCCTGGTTCAACACTGGCAGGCAGATAAAGGCTCCAATAGGAAGAAACAGTAATGGAGAAAATGCTCATGTTGAATTGTTCAGAGGTTTTAGCCCACTTTGTAGTAAGGTTTTTCTTTTCCAATCCATTGACTGTAGAGGGGAGAGATGAAGGCTGAACAAGGGGGACCATAGTGAAGACTGGCTAAGTCATTTGTAGCTTTTAGCACCAGTAGAGTTGTCTGACTCTCAGGATTTACCTGTGTGTTAAATGTATTACTTACATGCCTGTAAGTCACTTGGGATAAAAGCGTCTGCTCTATGTTAATCACAGAGCTACAAGGGGAGGTATATTCAATCAACTATGGGTACAGTTAATTCCATCTTTAGCTAGGTGTTGTCAGGCATCATCAAACACAGGTGTTTTTACAGTTGTTCGAATGTGAGAATACAGGTTGGGATAGCTGTAATGACTCATGTGGCACGTAGCGACACAGAGTCGTGATACTATTATGGGCAAGTTCGTCAGTTCTCTCGACAACATTATTCTTGGGGGGTTGAGACTAGGTAATGGTGGTACTCAAATTTGCATAGAAAAATTACATAGAAAGTGGTCTTACAACAAATATTAAAATGTGTGCGTGTTTTCCGCGTTAATTAATTTACCATATGTACATAATAGTGAACTACTGTAAAAGACATCAAACGTACTATAAAGTGCTTTTTACACAGCCAGCAGAGAATCGCTGATGTACAACTCGTTTTCTATCTGGCTAGTCTCGCTGTTGTGGACTACATGGTGACGTATCACTGAGGAGGCTACAGTACATTTTCTACTGTAATTGGCCAGCAATGACAGCATTTCTTCAGAAATTTTACAAACGTTTATTTTTAAGCCTGACTGAGGGAATTTCATGTGCACACTCAACCCTGAATGCGCCGTCTGGATAGTATTCCACCACCCCCGCACGCCGTCTAAGCTTTACCAACAATGAGTGGCCATGCCGTCAGCTGTCAAACATGCTTTTACAGTCCTGCGAGTCCACAACTGCAGCGGGGACGCGTGAGCAATCTAACAAGGCTACAGGAGCTGAAATTACGTGTTGCTGACTTTCAAGACAGGCGAGTGTCATGTTGACGTTGTGCACTGTCGGGTGGAAAACACTGCGCTAGATCAATGAGAGCCACACAGTTGTGGGAGAATAATTATAAAAATAGAGGGCAGGGGACACATCCCTGGGGAACTCCGGTGTTAATTGTCAGTGAGGAGGAAGCGTTATTGCCAATCATCACAGCCTGAGGTCTGCCTGTGAGAAAGTCCAGTATCCAGATGAACTTAATGCTGTCTAGGCTTAGTGCCAGGGGCGAAAATCTGATATAAACTTTGGAGGGGACAATTACATGAAATTTTCTCAAGAGCAATTGTTGAGGGGTGACACCAAAAGTAGTACTGTAATACTGTTTCAGAATAAGCCATCGGTTTGCTTGCTACTGTAGCTCTACAAATTTAGCAATTGTGTGTGAACCCTACCAACATAAAACAAACGTACTGGATTAACCTCACGTTAGCTACATGCATTGAGTGCCTTTCTGACCATAGAAACGAATACTTGCCAGCTAAGGAATGCAAGCTTACAATGCAAGCTTCTCTCATTGACTTAAGTTCAAACAGCTGCAAACACTGGTTAATGTTGCTGTAGCTTGCTAGCAAACATCAGCTAACCGCTAGCTAACATAAAGTGTAACCTGTAATTCAGTGCAGCGAAAATGAAGGCCGATGATGGTTAGAAATGTCTTATTGTATTGAGTGTTAGAAGTAAAGAAATGTCTGACATATCCTTTGTTTGAACTACTTACTGAAAGTCAGCCACCAACGACAGACTGTCAGATTCCAACACATGCACTGTACCTGTACGATGTGCCACTGTTGAGGGCTGGGGGGCAGTAGATCAAACATTGTAAGGCAAAGGGCGGGGGGTCACAATATTTTGAAACTTAAAAATGCGCTAGTAAGTGTCTATAATCAGCACAATTGCTTTTATTGCATCTTATTAATATTATTGAAATTACATAGTTATGTTTAGAGTGATATATTGGGGGGGCAAATAATAGTTTTCCCCAGGATGGGGGGGTCGTGTCCCCCATCCTCCCCGGAATTTTTGCCTATGCCTAGTGCTCTAAGCCTGGTGTCAAGTTTAGAGCAATAGTGTTGGATGCTGAACTACAGTGCATGATAAGACTTCTCACATGGGTGTTCCTCTTCTCTAGTTGTGTTGCCGTTTGAATAGTGATGGAATGGCATCCTCTGTTGATCTGTTGTGGTGTTAGGCCGGGACCAGTGATTCTGGCAAAAAGCCTTGGATGTGAGCCATAGTAAGTCTCTCGAAGCACTTGGTGGGACAAGCGGTAGTCATTGAGAAATGTTAGCTTGGTCTTCTTGGGCATTGGGATGATGGGGACAGGATGAAGCTGTCTGTAAATATTGATACTTTATTGAGTAAGGAGTACTATTACTGGATTGTGCAGTAGTCCCAATAAGCTATCTTAAGAAGAACGCGCTAACTGTTTGTGAAAGTGTGTCCGTGAAATTACTTAAATGTAAACATAGGGGTGCCAGAGCCAGCTGGATGGCACACACTCTATGACATGGCTAGGGATGTCATGTGGACTAGCAGCTTTGAGAGTTTTACTTAGTGCCTCTTACGCTGGCCTTGTAGTGCATTTGCACCAGCTTGTCTGGAGAGCTTTCCTGGTTGGTTCAGTGTTGTCAGCGTTGAAGCAAGTGTTGAATGTGTTGAGCTCGTCTGGGCATCGGTAAGCACTGAGCGGATTGATTTGCCTTTGTGGTCTGTGATAGTGTGTATTTCTTGCCACCACGAACATTTAATGATACACAGGCTCCCATCCTGACTAGACAGTCGTGCTGTGCAGTCATGGGTCACATTAAACCGGTTTGGTCAAGACCTGTTATTGTTGGGATGTTAAAATTTGTCAGATTGTATCGGAAGAGGGCGGCGCTCTGCTGTAATTGGCTGCAAAATTGGGTTTTTGAATTGACAAAGACTCGGAGGAGGAGAAACACAGAAAAACCCATCCCTTCATTATCGATGCACCGTGCGAATAACATGAACACTGCCTTTCCAGACAGAAGTCAGGAGGACGTATATTCAGCTTTTGTCAGACTAGATACCGTTCAATTAATAGATTCATTATGGTGTGAGTGGGACAGCGCCAGAAAAATTATAAGAAGAATGTCAGATGTCCAGATGTTTTAAATCCATAATAAACACACGGAGTAACAAAAACGAATACTGAATCTGCAGTGCTAAAAATATATCACTGTGTTTTTGTTCCCTGTCTCTAACACAGACTAAATCTAAATCAGCAACATCAAAACACCTCCTAGATTATATAAAAGGTCCACAATGTCCACACACGTACACACACAAGTGAAACTGAGGACCATGCGGGCCAAAATCCAGCTTAAAAAACAATATACACACAAAATAACACCGGAATACAGAAGTCCGTCTAAACCCTGACAAGCCTTAACTAAGTGCTCTGTTTCGTGCTGGAGCGTAGGTTTCTCAGGTCTCTCCTCAGACAGATGTACCAGCTGGCAGCAGAAAGGAGCTGAGTATAGCACTTTGCTGCCGGTGCAGAAGCGCGTACCGTATCCCACTATCCATCCCAAAGCCATTACTGCACACACACAATCTAATTAAGGCTGAGTAATCCAATCGTACTGGAGCTCCACAACCAGACAGGAAGGAATCAATCCACCCATGGTGCTCCGTGCGTTGCTTTATCTCTGAAGGACAAGACTGAAATGGAGGACTGTACTTACATTTCGCGTCGCTGAGGGAAAGCTTCTGACTGGCGAGAGAGAAAAGGTGAAAATGCGTCTCGTTCCCTCCGGGTTAGCGCCACACCGCTGCTCTCTGAGCGCGCACGCGTGTGTGGTAGGATTAAAGATGAGCTCTCTCTGGCGCCTGCTGCACGTTGGCTCCTGTGTGCGCGTTTGCGCGTAGAGACACTACGCTCTGTCTTTCCTCCAGCTTGAATTGGCCAGACCAGAAGCACAACAGATGCTAATACACTCTCCCTTCCTCTTTTTCTCTCACCTCACTCCTCCCTCCCTCTCTCCATCCTCATATATTGCTTCTGCACTCACCCCTCCCCCTTTGTTTAAGGCAACTTGCTTCAGGGCTGAAAGAATCACTGCAGCCTTCTGCCCTGCGCGACATGTACACGCGTGTGGACACACGGATGGAGAGAGAGAGAGACACACACACACACACACACACACACACACACACACACACACACAC
>JACXGI010001398.1:83589-94093 GCA_016801175.1 Esox masquinongy | reverse complement strand
CAAAGCAACTACATCTAGCATAGCTGGAACTACAACAGTTGAAGAAACAACAACTGAGGTAATTCCATCTACATCCACAAAGCCACCAAAAGTACTTACGTCTGGTCCAACAACCACTTCCACTACTGTCACTGTTGAAACATCTACTGGAAAACCACAGGAAACAACCACAAGGGAGGAAACAACAGGGCCAGTTGTCTTGACTTCCAAACCTACTACTTTAACCACTACTACAACAGGACCCACAACAACTGCCAAAGCAACTACATCTAGCATAGCTGGAACTACAACAAATGAAGAAACCTCTACTTTGACAACTCCATTTACCTCCACAAAGCCACCTATGTTAGTCTCCACAGGCCCTGTTACATCCTTCACAACTTCTATTATTCTAACTTCCACTTCCACACCACAGCCTTCTCCAACAAGTTCAGGAACAACAGAGTCTGTTGTCTTCACTGGGTCATTGAAACCAACAACACCTCCATTGAAATCTCCGCAAGGGATTATTACAACTACTTTCCGTGTCGTTACCACCAGCCGGTGCATTTGCACTGTCAATGGGACACAGTATCTACCAGGTAAAGTTTTACATTTTGTTTAAAACATGAATTAAGAAATTACATTTCATAATACGTTTCATTTGCTTTCATTACTCTCTGACACATTTCAACTTTTAAGGGAGTCTTGTTTATAATGTAACCGATGGTTCTGGATGGTGCTTCACTGCCTACTGCAATGCAACATGTCAGGTTGAAGTGGAATCAAAGCCTTGTCCTTCCTCTGAACCACCCACTTCATCCCCCACAATCACAATGTCAACCACTCAAACATCTCCTGATTGCACTAGCGTTCAGCCACCAAGAAAGGTAATTTTTCTATGAAGTATTTCTTTGGAATTTGAAAGTAGCCAAATGGTAGCCAAATATTTGATATAATATTGCTTGTATATTTTATATGTAAGCTTATTTGAGTGATTTTCTTCTGTTATCAAAACAATGGCAGAATGGAGAATCATGGCAGCTGAATAACTGTACAACAGCAATTTGCCAGGATGGTACTGTTGTCAAAGTACCAGTGAAATGCCAGCCAGTCGAGCCACTACAGTGCGAGAATGGTTATCCACCCGTCAAGGTCTATGATTCAACTGGATGCTGCTTCACATATGAATGTGAATGTAAGTTATAACGTGCTATTTCGCTGATGAGCCAAAGCATTATGACCACTCACAGGTGACGCGAACAACATTGATCATCTTCTAAAAGGGCACATGTCAAGGTCTGTGTAGATTAGATGGTATATAGCTGCGTATCGGGCTGTGAAGTCGCAGACTGGTCAGAGGACCCATGATGACCCCTGTGAAAGTGGACCACCATTGAAAGCGCCTACAATGGGCACGTGAGCATCGGAACTGGATCTTGGAGCAGTGGAAAAAGGTTGCCTGGTCCGATCAGTCAGGTTTTCTTTTACATTACGTGAACAGCCGTGTAAGTGGGCACAAGGTTTACTTGGGGAAGTGATGGCACCAGGTTCCACTGTGGAAAGATGACAAGACGGTGGAGGGAGTGTGATGCTGGGTCCAGGCAGTCATATGGATGTCAATCTGACACGTGCCACCTACCTAAACTTCGTTGCAGACCAGGTACACACCTTCATGGTAATGGTATTTCTTGATGGCAGTGGCCTCTTTCAGTAGGATAACGTGCCCTGCCACATTGCACACATTGTTTGGGAGTGGTTTAAGGAACACGATGAAGAGTTCAAGGTGTTGCCCTGGCCTCCAAATTCCACAGATCTCAATCCGATTAAGCATCTGTGGGATGTGCTGGACCAACAAGTCCAATCCACGGTGGCTCTACCTTGCAACTTACAGGACTTGAAGGATCTGCTGCTAATGTCTTGGTGCCAGTTACCACAGGAAACCTTCAGAGGTCTAGTGGAGTCCATGCCTTGGTCAGTTGGTACTGTTGTGGCGGCATGTGGAGGACCAACAACATATTAGGGAGGTGGTCATAATGTTTTGGCTCATCAGTGTATCTTCCCAAGAGTTTCTCTCAAATCTTTTTGTCAATCATTTTAATATTCTCTGCTAATAGCTCTCTATTTCTATCAACTCAAATAATTTTTAATGTTGCAGGTGTATGCAGTGGATGGGGTGGATCTCACTACATTACATTTGATGGAGTACATTACAATTTCAAGGACGACTGCTCATACACCTTAGTGAAAGAAATCAATTTAAAGTATAACCTAAGCATTATTGTTGATAACCACTACTGTGGAAACACTGGCAATGAATTCTGTCCTCAGTCCCTTATCATTTTTTACAAATCCTATGAAGTGATTCTTACCCAGCATAAATCTGGCAATACAACAACAAATGTGGTAACTATGTAATATTTTCATGTTGATACATGCATTATTTATAAAGAACATGATATGACATATTGCTTGCTTGCATTATATACATTACCAGTCATGAGTTTTGACACATTATTGGCTGGTACTGTATATAATACCAGCAAGTTTCCAAACTTTTGACTGGTACCAAACTTTTGACATTACCAGTCAAAAGTGTATCAAGTTTTTTTGACTGGTACTGTATGTAATACATGCACTATATCATAACATGTTTTAATTAATATAATGTAATTATGTTTGTCATCTTTCATATACAATAATTCATGGTGTAACCATCTAAATATGTTTTTTTCTATTTAAAAAAAACAGGTATATGTCAACAATGAACAAATATACCCAGCTTACACAATTGGTGACATTTCTCTGACAAGTACTGGTCTGGAGATTGTGCTGGATATTGCTAATATTAAAGTTCAGGTGGTCTACAAGACGTCATCATTTAGCATCAACCTTCCCGTCTCCCTCTTTCAAAACAGTACAGAGGGCCAGTGTGGTGAGTGTTCAAGAGGTTCAGTTTGAGCTGTGCTGTTTCTTACAGTAGTCCAAATTTAGAGCACCTTATATAATAACTTCCATACAATTGGGGAACTATAAACTGGATGCTCTGACGAGTTTTTCTTCCTTATTTTACCAAGTATGTTTACTGAGAACACATTCTCATTTACAGCAACAACCAAGAAGCAATATATGGTTAACTGCCTTGCTCAGGGAAAGAAAAGGATATTTCTTTCCCTCTCAGGCTCAACAATTTGAACTACCTACTTTTTTGTTAAGAGCCAGATTCTGTAAACACTAGGTTTCCTGCCACTCCATTTTACCCTCTTTAATCTCTACATTTTTAAAGGTACCTGTGATAATTCCCAGAAGAATGACTGTCGCTCACCAAATGGTCAGATAGAGAGCTGCTCCATCACAGCTAGCCAGTGGTGGATTCCAAACCAGCACTGTGCCACTCCGCCAACAGCAAGACCTTCCACCACCACATCAACACCAAGCACATCCCCTACCCTCTGCCAGCCAGCAATTTGTGAAATCATGAACAACAAGTAAGATACATGAATCAGTCTTAAATATCTGTCATGTCTTCACCTCTCATTCACCGCGAGCAAGGTCAGCTACTGCTTGTGCTCAGTTTATGGGTTCTGCACTTATTTCCCAATTGTACTACCTCAGATGGAATCCGATGCTCCTCCCCATATATTGTCTTATAGGACTTGGAACTGATATTTGAATATTAAGCACATGCCATTCAAATATGATTGATTATATCACTGTGGCCTCTCATCAATTATTCATGAACAGGCTGATTATCTAGCTAGCAAAGTTATTACATACATAGTGACAGTGATTTAGTAGTTGGCAAATGTGAGGAAATGTCAACAAAACGGTAGCTACATTATGATGAATTGTATGTGTATGTTACGAACTCTGTGGCTCTAGCAGTCTAGGGTGGATGGTACAGAGACCCGTAACATAAAACTCATGCAAATTAGTGTCGTGTAAATGAACAGTGAGAACAAACGACACAGACAACCAAAGCTACCGTCAAACATAAAACGTTTATTATAAACACACGGTAAAGGGGGTAGGGAAAAGGGGCTGACCTGGACCCAAGAAATAATAATAGTCAAACACCCCTAAACTGAACTTGCCTGCCTCAAGAACCACTTAGCTAACTACTAACCAATATATACAATGGGTGGTCCGCTCAGTTCTAACTAGTGTTTTTAGACAACGGTTTCCTACGGGTTGTGTATGCCCAAGGGCGACTTGCTAAAAACACCTTTTCCCAGGGACACAGGGACAAACAAAAACACACAGGTTGAACAAGGACTAAACAGCACACAGCAAACAATTGACTAGACAACACCAAACAAAACACCACAGCAATACATACTCACATGAAACAGGACAAAGTGAGATGTATATGCTAAATTAAATGATGTATGAATGAACAAAGTGTCTGTCTATCAAAAAAGGTATGTATCTCAAGAGTGTCTATGTCCATGTGGGGTAAAGAAAAAGAGACTGGGAGAACCAACTGACTGGGTTTTTAAACCAGGAATGTGTGATGCGATTGGGTAATGGAAAAAGGAACAGGTGGTGCAACTAGGAGGGGTGTCCACCGATTGGTCCACCTCAGGAGTCAGGCGATGCACTCATGACTGCCAGGTGGGAAACACCAACGAGCACCATCAGGAACATAAGAGACACCTGGGGAAACAGCAGGAGGGGAAAAACACAAACGCACATACAGGGTATCTGCATGCGTAAGAGTGTAGCACAAGGTATATGCATGGTAGGCAGCATCCCATTGTACAGGAAGTTTCACTGCCTTAGCTAGAAAGCTAATGTTTGGCAAATTTAATCTAGCTTTAGTGTACATTGTCAGTCTTCAAAAATACTGCTCACTGAAACACAAAGCTCCTTTAGGAGATGTTAAATGGTGCAAGACCTCCTTACCAAAAATATACTATTTGCTAATGTATTAGCCTGGATTAACTCAGACTGTTTTGTGGCAGAAATGGTGCTCTCCAAAAATGTCAACCTAAACTGGTCTTCAGGCTAATGCTCACTGCACATAAATACTTGCCTTGTACAAGTATTCAGTCCCCAGACCAATTCTCTCAAATAACACATCTTATTATTCAATCCATGTGCTGTGGAAGCTGTGGAAGCTGTATAGTTTACACAGACAAAAGAAATGTCCCTAACAAATACACAATTAACCATTACATGCTGTCACATTTCTTGAATTAAAACCTCATTGTTGAAGAATCATTGATCAGGCTGTGAATCTGAAGGAAAATGAGGACCAAAGAGCATTCTGCAAAATTTAGTGATGAAGTTATACAAATGCATAGAGGAGGGTACAAAATATTGTTGGATATCCCAGGATATGTTGTAACTGTACTGTTGGATCAGTTATCAGGATGTGGAAGCTGCACCACACCCCAGGTAGTGCTAAGAAAAGTCTCTCTCTCAAAACCCAGTGCTAAAACAAGAAGCACAAGCCCAAAGAAACATTAGAGTGGCTCAATGACAAAAAGGTGAATTTCCTGCAGTGGTCAGTCAGTCGCATTGAGAGTCCATGGCACTATTTGAAAATGAAAGTCCACAAGCATCTTCCAGCCAAACTTGAACAATATTGAGCAAATTTACCTACAAACGATAGGGACGTGACACTTGCACATTGACAGACCTACAGAAATGTTCACCATGTCTGCTTAGGGATTTGTTCTAACAACCTTTCAACTCATGGCCCAATGCTCCTAACTGCTAGGCTTCCTGTTGCCAAGTAAAATATTTAAAGATGTGTTCCAACAGCCCAGACGCTTAATTTATAGACAACATGCCTCTAATTGGTTATGATTTGGTCTAATTGAAACCAGTCTGGACATGACTGGACCAAACTTGAAACAATCACAGACATGTATTTTTTGGCCAAATCAAATTGCACCCAATTTTAACCAAACATATTGTAGTTTTCTGAAACGGTGTTCTGTAACAGAATCGCAAAGCTCTCCCGAGCTCAGCCTTCCGCTGCACAAATTGCTAGTCGATGCTACATAACGATTTGAAATGAATGGGAGCTGTGTGAGTGGCTTTGGTTGGTGTATCATGCCCTTAATCTGGGAGAACTGGTGCTACCATCTTTGTGTCTTTTTTTGCCACGTGCCGCTAGAGAAAAGTAATGCTAGAGTACGTAATGCTACGTAGGTTGCACTGAGGGAAATTGAGTAACACATTATTTATTTGAAAAAATAACAAGTAAGGGATTACTTAAATTAAATAACTAATGTGTTATGTTACTCATTACCTTTAAAAAGTAGTCTGACTACTGTAACGTGTTAGTTAGTAATGCATTACCCCAACACTGACAGTTTGTGGATGTTAAAATTAATGCCAGGGCCGAAGGACCAAATTTCAACCTGTTGCCTCCAAAGTGCTTACTGTGTATTCAGAAAATAGGCGATACACTGCAGGGGTGTAACGTCCCGAGGTTCATTACAAGGGGTTGGAGAAAATAACAGAAATACTACTGTTACTTTGAAGTAACTACATCACAATTAAAAACGCAGCTGAGGTCATATTAAGTTGATTGCAAATTAGCAGTACATACAGTATGTGTCAGCTATAAAAGAGGTATGACAATTAGCACTTTGTTAGTTGCCTCGTGTTGCTTTGAAAACTTAAATATCAGAGTTTCAAAGTGTCCAAATAGTCGGTGCCCGAATTGGAGGTGAATTGGTCACAAAAACTGCAAAATTACATGTTGTGGCGAATAGCCTCAAAAATCATGACAGCATATGACGAACATGGACAAACTGCATAGACAGAGGAACAGAGGTTGTAAGTTGATGCTCACTGACAGATAGATGGACATTCAACAGGATAGTTGCTCTATACCCCAAAACACAGCCTCGAAAAACTGTGTATCCTGAGCTTCACAAAGCTGGAATTTATGGCAGGGATGCCATTCATAAACTTCTTGTATCCAAGGCCAACACACAACGATGTGTAGCTTTGTGTCAGGAGCACAAAATCTGGACCACTGAGCAATGGAAAGAAGTAATATGGTCTCATTAGTCATCTTTCACTATTTCCTACATCCGGATGGGTTTACATTTAGAGAAAGTCAAAGGATGTCTTCAGACCACAATGTCTGGTGTCAATTCTTAAATATGGTGGGGACGCTGAAATGGTACGGGCAGACATCTAGTGGGAGTCATTGGATTTGGTTTAGGCTACAAAGATTTTTTTTTTTCATTTAGGTTACAACTTACTGAAAAAGCAACCGCATCTCTCAGGAATTACGTTCATATGGAATTATTTTGTAAATCGCGATTAGGTTCAGTATGAACAAAAATCAGAGCATTTACTCTCACCATCAACATATCCCCAGTGCTATTGGTTCTTAACTACTCGATATTATGTTTTTTACTATTTAAAGTGTTGCTATTATGTTGGTCGTTAATGTAATCGCTACAAAATGAAAAACCTTTCTTTATGAATAACGTTTACGGTTAAGGTTAACTTAAAATTAAGGTTAAGCATCACAGTATTGGCATTAGGGGTAGGATTAAGTTTAGGGTTAGGTTCTGGTGAAGGATAGGCGTCCCAGTGCTGAGGTTAGGGATAGGATGAAGGTTAAAGGTAAGGTTACAAAGACAGAAAAAAACGCCTGTCTAAACAACACAGTTCCCCAACACAAAAAACACCTTGTCGCTTGACGCAATTGAACTCGCAACCATTGGAGTGAAAGTCCATTGTGGAAACACATACACCATCCCCAAAGCACAACACCCTAGCAAACAGCCACTCTCACGTTCATAACAGCCCACAGTTGCAAGGTTCCGACAGTAAACAGCACTTCTCATATGTTGACACTGAATGTAATTCGCGAGTAGTTAAGGACCAATACTATTAGGATTTGTTGTTATTGAACATAATAGGACTGCTGATATATTCATAGTGAACATAACTGTGTTTTTCTAAATGATTACATATGCACGTAATTCCTGTGATGATGCTAGTAATAAAGACACTGAAAGAGAGAAAGTTCAGTCAAGAGCTCTAGCTAGACTCTTTCAGTGAGTGAAAAGGTGAATACTTTCACAGACCTTAAATGTGCTGTTCTTACATCTTAAATCAAAGGTTGCACTTGATGCGTCTCTTTAAATAACTCTGTTTTTATCTTCTGTTCAAGGGTCTTTGAGGCGTGCCATAAAGCAGTATCCCCTGATGGCTTTGTTCAGGCCTGTAGAGATGATGTCTGCAATGCTAATTCTAGTTGCTCTAGTCTGGAGGCGTATGCATCTGAATGTGCAAAAAAAGGGATCTGTATTGACTGGAGAAACTCCACTAGCGGAGAATGCGGTAAGCTATGAATCCAGGCATGGATGTCATACCATTCATTGACTAATGTGTAATATTATTTTATATTATAGGGAGCTAAATATATTTGTTAATTTGCTGGTGTTTAACTGCAACCTCTTTGTCCTGCAGTGCATCAATGCTCAGCCACTAAGGTGTACATGCCATGTGGCACAGCAGTTGAACCAACATGTAATGCTAGGTAAGCTTTAGCATGATACCTTATGAAATGCATTCTTTGAGGTGCACATTTTTGAAAAAACATGCACATAATCTCAAAATTCTTTCATATGCAGATATAATGACAAGTACTTGAACAATCAAACCCAAATCACCAATAAGACGCAGGAGGGTTGCTTCTGTCCACCTGGCACCATATTGTTCAGCACTTACTCTGATATTTGTGTGGTCGTCTGTGGTAAGAATGGGCTATGGATCACTTTGCAGGCATTAGAATCAGAAGCTATCAACATGTTTCTGTAGTTTAAAACCTTCACTGAAGCATGAAACAAATGTTACTGGTTTAATTTGTAATGGATATGTTAACAAAATGTATTGATTTTGGGTAACTTGACCATAACCAATGTAAGACTAAATCATTAAACATTTCTTTTTTTTTAGGCTGTACTGGACCAGATGGCAAACCCAAAATGGTACATTTCATCCAGATATTCGGTGTCACAGAGACAAGTGATGAGATGCATGCCACTTGAGTCCATACTTTCAAATCAAATTAGTCTTAGGGTTTGGGTTGAATGTTGAATTTACCACCATCCCATTTTTGTTCACCTAAGGATGGTTCATAGAAACTACCATGATTAACTCCAGATTATTGTCTGTGGCAAGCGAAAGCAGAAGTCTTCAGGTAGAGATGTATAGATTAGCCACATGGCCAGATCTATGATGGGCAGGGACAGTTAGGAGTTGTCAGCACAGGTCTTCCTGAGTCATGGTCCTAGGGCTCAGGTACTCCTTAGATTCAACAGGACACTGGTGAAATTAAAGTGAGCATACCTAAGATCCAACAGGATACTAGATAACACAGGATAAATTACACCAGACAAAAAGCCTGTAATGCACCCTCTTAGGGACCACATGGGGGGACATGAGTGAGCCAGTCCCTCAGCCAACCTATTGGCAATAGAGAGAGAATAGCCCAGTGGATTGAGGAGGCCCCGCTCGGCAGATGGCAAGGATAGTTGGTGAATACAGTGTCTTGCCGTTCACCTTCACACCCCTGGGCCAGACTACACTCTAATGAGATGATTCTTAAGAGATGATTCCTAAGTAAAGATGTAAAGGTTCAGACGGAGTCTGTGTCTCCCACATGAATTTGGCAGACCGTTACACGAAAATGTAGCTTCATTGGAGGAAGCCCAAACACCAGCTGTTTACTTAGAATTTCTCAGTACAGTATGGTGGCTTGCGA
Source organism: Esox masquinongy (assembly GCA_016801175.1). Lineage (NCBI taxonomy): Eukaryota > Metazoa > Chordata > Actinopteri > Esociformes > Esocidae > Esox > Esox masquinongy. Next base: position 84,366 of record JACXGI010001398.1, on the reverse strand, counting down.
CTGGTGACCATAACATTAATATTTGTATTTAAATGGCATGATCAATTCAGAATGACCAGAATACATTGGCAGTTAATGTTTAATGTTTTACAAAATTGTTCCTGAGTTAATTTAGTGTTTTATCTGGGTAGTTAGAGAAAAGAATTGCAATAGTTCAATCTTGAAGTAACGAGAAGTTGAATGAGCTTTTTAGCATAATGCTTTTTATCAATTTCATAATTTTGTAATGTTACGGAGATGGAAATAAATCATTTTAAATTTGTTTTGGATGTGTCAAAAGAGAGATGGACATCCAGAGTAAGGCAAGCTCCTAGCAGTGTTTTTTACTTTATGACTGTGCTATTAAGTACTATTTACTATTAGGTTAACTTTTTTTCTTGGGACCCAAAACTAGAATAACTGTGTTGTGCAAGTTTTTAGAGAAAAACGCAGGCTTTCAGGATGGACAATTTTGGGACTTTGCTATGTTTAGTCAAAACTTGCAGCTGCGTGTCATACAGTGAGGGAAAAAATTAACTGATCCCCTGCTGATTTTGTACATTTGCCCACTGACAAAGAAATGATCAGTCTATAATTTTATTGACAGTTCTTTTGTGTTTCTTCCATTTGCGAATAATCGCACCAACTGTTGTCACCTTCTCACCAAGCTGCTTGGCGATGGTCTTGTAGCCCATTCCAGCCTTGTGTAGGTCTACAATCTTGTCCCTGACATCCTTGGACAGCTCTTTGGTCTTGGCCATGGTGGAGAGTTTGGAATCTGATTGATTGATTGCTTCT
>JACXGI010001398.1:56737-83489 GCA_016801175.1 Esox masquinongy | reverse complement strand
ATCGTTACCTGTATAAAAGACACCTGGGAGCCAGAAATCTTTCTGATTGAGAAGGGATCAAATACTTATTTCACTTATTAAAATGCAAATCAATTTATAACATTTTTGACATGCGTTTTTCTGGATTTTTTTGTTGTTATTCTCTCTCACTGTTCAAATAAACCTACCATTAAAATTATAGACTGATAATTTCTTTGTCAGTGGGCAAACGTACAAAATCAGCAGGGGATCAAATAATTTTTTCCCTCACTGTATATGGATCTGTGTCTCTCAGAGTGTGGCACCTAATATAAATCACTCTGGAGAAGCAACGAGTAACAAGTCCCCAGTCCTCAAGTAACAACTCCCTATGGCTAAATCCAATTTGAGTCCAAGACCTGGCCATAACTTCCTGAGTCACGAGTCACAATTCTTTATAGTCAAAGTCTGAGGTCTGGTGTTTGAGTCCTGGTCCAGTCCTTAATTTAAGCATTTATAACTTAGTAATATGTGAGAATTGGTCATCAGTCAGGGGTTTGAGTTCTTTTGCAAGGCACTGTATATGAAAAGCTGAGACTCATACAAACACTCTGGGGTGCTCACAAGCCACACACCAGTAGTTAGAAGGCATGAAAGGTAATCTGAAAAGAATATAATAGAAAATCCCAGGAAGTAGTGTGTAGAATGCTGTGTCAATTTGATAGTTGCTGTCACAAACTCTTTTTAAATTAATTGATATTTTTCACTTGAAGCACCACATTTTTTATTGACAAGTGTCGTCTGATATAGTGATGCAGTCCTGGTTGTTCTGACCTAAAAAGTAAAAGATTTTAAAAAATATATATATATATCAGTGTGAGACTAAGGCATAAGGGCAGAGCAAACAGAGCAATGAAATCAGTGGAAATTAATTTTGCATGGTTGAGGGATTGATCATGTGACCTAACATCTCTCTGTTTTTCCTGAAGCCTGGTGATGTATGGGAGAGCGGTTGCCAAAAGTGCACCTGTGACAAGGACTCCATGGGTGTTCAGTGTCAGCCAGTCACTTGCCCTACACCAGCTATACCCACCTGCAATGAGACTGGATACAGACTGGTAAACAAGACGGATGGTTGCTGCCTGCAATATGGATGTGGTGAGTGATGGAACAGTGACACCTCAGTAAAGAATTCAAATGTAAACTCTTTTACTCATACACTACTAGACAAAGATTATCAGAAGGCACATAGGGTCTTATGGGACTTTTTATCTATCAGATTGGATTAACAAGATGGGATAAGAATAAACATTAGAATTTAGATTTTCAAATGGGATTCTGATTATCCAGATAGGAATTAGGATTTAGAACTATATTTAGTTATGTAGGCTTGATTATTTTTATTTTTATTTATAAGAAGATAATAAAAACAACAAAAACTGTGTTCTTTGATCTTGATTATAGAGTCTATTTTTATAAATGTATTGGAATGTGATAGCCATTAATCATTCAGTTATAAAAAAGTTATTCACCTAAATTTTCCACCGGGATTATCCACTTGCTTGTATTTTAATCTAAACACACTGGTTACCTCACAACAGAGTGTGATGCAAAGCTTTGCCCCCAAGTCATGATGATCTGTCAGCCAGGGTGGGAGCCAATTACAAATACGTCAACCACAAGCTGCTGTCCAGAGTATACCTGTGGTATGTCCATTTGAATTGCATTGTGAATGCTTTAGTTAGTTCATTGATTTTCTAATTTGTTAACTATAAGACATAACTTATGTTTGGGTATTTTTCAGTTCCTAAGGGTGTCTGTGTCTACAATAACACTGAGTATAAGGTATGTATAAAGAATATCAAAGCAGTAAAATTAAGGTTACACATAGCATTAGATAAGCCATTTCGTATATTCGTCCCGCACATGTTTCAGATTCTACATTAGAACTGCTCCTTTTCTACTCTGACTGTCCTGTATTTAAAGAATTTTTGGCAGTTAACTTTTGTCTCTCTTTCACTACAGCCTGGCTCTAAAGTTCCCAAAGGCACATGTGAGATGTGCAGCTGCAGCTCAACCATGGACCCTAGTACTATGCTAAACAAAATTGTCTGCACAAATATCTCTTGCAACACTACATGTTCACTGGTAATCAAGTCTCTTTGAACAAAGATACATTTATTTAAAGCATTTATTTAAGCCTATATAGTTAGCAAAAAAATATTAAATTATGTTCTCTCCTTTTTACAGGGCTTCCAGTATCAAGCCATACCTAGCCAGTGTTGTGGAATGTGTGTACAGACAAGCTGTGTAATAACTATGACAGATAATACCACACACCCCATTCAGGTACATCATTGTTTATGAGTATGCATGATCTGGGGACATGATCTGAACCACCATTATAATCTTTCATAATCTCCTTGTGCAACAGGTAAATGAAACATGGTCACCATCGGATGACAAATGCGTGAAATACACATGTGAAAAAAATAGTGGCCAATATCTACCTGTGGAAAAGAAGACCATATGCCCTCCATTCCGGCCGGAGAACTGTGTCCCAGTGAGTTTCTATCCTAACAGATTTATTGCCCTCCATTATGAGGACAATAAATGTACACTTCAGTTAGAAAATTGTTCTCCGCCATTCTTACACAAAGCTTTACTTTAATCTGTTAGTATCATCTGTGGCACTCTTGGTTTTAGTGATGCATGATGAATGAAAGGGAGGTTAAATATTTGAATCTACCCCTACAAAATACCATCTCCTCCTTTTCACTCCAGGGCACAGAAAAAACAGATGCAAATGGATGCTGTAACACCTGTAAGTGAAATGATTGCTAATAACTAGCTAACTTCTAGTTCATGATAGCATGCCATGCCACCTAAATAAGGAAATATTGTGGTCAAAAATATATACACTACATAGCCAAAAGTATGTGGACACCCGACCATCACACCTATATGAGCTTGTTGGACATCCCATTCCAAAACCATAGGCATTAATATAAAGTTGCCCCCCCCTTGCAGCTATAACAGCCACCACTCTTCTGGGAAGGCTTTCCAAATTATTTTGGAGTGTCTCTATGTGAATTTGTGTGCATTAAACCAAAAGAGCATTTATGAGGTCAGGCATTGGTGTTGGATTAGAAGGCCTGGCCCGCAATCGCTGTTGCTATTCATCCCAAAGGTGTTCAGTGGGATTGAGGTCAGTGCTCTGTGCAGGCCACTCGAGTTCCTCCACACCAACCTTGTCGAACCATGTCTTTATGGACCCTGCTTTGTGCACAGGGGCAAAGTCATGCTGGAACAGGACAGGACCTTCCCCAAACTGTTCCCACAAAGTTGGAAGCGCCCAATTGTCTCAAATGTCTTTGTATCCAGTAGCATTAAGATGACCCTTCACTCGAACTTAGGGGCCAAGCCAAAACCTTTGCGGCTGTGCTGTTGTTGCTCCTAGATGCTTCCACTTCACAATTATACCACTTACTGTTGACCAGGGCAGATCTAGGAGATCAGAAATTTCATTAACTGATTTCTGTCAACAGTGCCACATTTAAAGTCACTGAGTATGAACCATTGTACTGCCAAAGTTTGTCTATGGAGATTTCATGGCTATGTGCTGAAATTTATGCACCTGTGAGCAATGGGTGTGGCTGAAAACGCAATAATTAGTAGGGGTATCCACATACCATTGGCCATATAGTGTATTTAGGCTGTTCCGGTTTTATCTATGTCCGGGAATGTGCTTACTGTGTAATTTCAAACAGTAGACTAACTCTTCCTTAACCAGGCACAGAACGCAGCAATGTCTGTGAGATGAAGAACACCACCACTAGCATTGTCATCAGTGGCTGTGCAACTGCTGAGCCTGTGGAGATCAATTCCTGCTCAGGAAACTGTGGAACCTCTTCCATGTGAGTACCAGAGATGCTGAATGCAGCCTTTTTCAGTGTCATGAAATTCCCAGTCAATGATCACCCATAGACAGTCTAGTGTGCTTTTATGAACTAATAGCTCCTTTGACACGGTTTACTTCTCTTGTGATTATGTGGATGCGCAGGTACTCAGCGGTGGCGAACACCATGATGCACTATTGCTCTTGCTGCCAAGAAGCAACAACTAGCCAAAAAGAGGTGGAGCTGATCTGCTCTGATGGGTCAAAGGTTATGCACACATATGTCCACGTTGAGTCGTGCGGGTGTCATATCACAGACTGTGATTCAGGCAGAACCACTGCAGCGGGGATGACCAGACAGCGCAGGAGGAGACGCTAAACCTTTAGGAAAACGACACGCACACTGCTATTCTTTTAAACTTTAATTTAAATCTGTCATGTATTTCTGGATTTAGCAGCACTAAAATGTAGTGGAGAATCTCTTTCCTCATTTGTAGTAATTAATAAACAACAGCAACTTCAATGGTGTGTGCTTCTGTATGTTCCTTTTACTGTGATAAATTCTCACATTGATTTAGCTATTCACACCACTATTCTGCAGTACAAAGGTAATAGTATGCTTTTTGGCAGTACACTAAATAGGGAGTTTCATTCTCCCTACTCCAGCTGAAGTGGTGTACGAGGGGATGAAATTCCTGAGTATTGGAGCTAAGCAGGATGTTGTTGATTCTACTGCCCTGTAATGCCTCACTGTCTTGCATTTACTCAAAATGTTTGTGCACTACTCCTTAAGAGTAGTATAATATATCCTGCTTGTATGTGTTCTAATACAAATGCTGATATTTGTGTTTCATGTTTAACAAATTATCACTGTTGGAATCTGAGTTTTATCTAAAATCATATTGTGTCATTGAAAAGGTCAACAGCATATTAATAAATTAACTAGGTTTGTGTATGGGTTTAAAAATGCAGGTTAACTTGTTTTCAAGATCACCGGTTGATTCAAATTACTGGCTGCTGACACATCGGTGACCCATTGATCTGTGAGTTCAATCTCTAACACTACCAAATACCTTCCTTCATTGAACATGTTCAGGACAAACAACACATGATTAAAAATAACATTTCAGTACATAGCGTTTGAAATATTTAGTAGTATATATTAAGTAGTGTACTTAATATAATGCTATTTCCAACCATGTGTTATAAGTATACTAAAATATGAAATAAGTGGGTCAATTTTAACACACTTCTGTACTTAAAACTTTAAAAAGTACTTACTATTTTAATACTATTTAGTGTACTACTCAAAAACCATCAACATTTGTTTTATCTCTAAAAGTAGATGAATTATCTTAAGGCTTCTCTGCATCAATAAACATACTTTTTCATCTAACTTAGTTTGATTGTAAATACAACTTTTTAACAAAATAATCTGATCAGCTTACTTCAAAATCAATATGAAAAAAATGTTGAAGAAACATGGCTCAAACATGATTGATAGCCTAAAATAGCTTGTTGGTAGTTTTTTTTTTATAGTAGCTTATTCATAGAAGCTAACCAGTTAAGTGCCAATCTTTATAGAATTACTAACTAGCTAGATGGCTAGTATTATTAGAGAAACCACATACACTTTTCATTGTATTCATCAATAGCCTACAAAACTTATAATTCATTTACAAACCCACATTTGCTGGCAGCAAAAATGAATCAACCAATCAGACGATGTGCATGTGTTCCTCACTCTAGAGTCTACAAGGGGAATAACAGTTAGTGTATTTACAAATCTAAACATCTTTAGCAGCTAACTGTATAACAACTATCTACGTACGGTGTTTGGTTAAGAATTAATGTTTTTGTAGCCTACCTTGTCAGCGTTATAACGATAACTGAGCGAACAGAGGGTCTTTGTATAGCTCGAACCTTAGGGTAGTGGTGGAGGACACAGAGCAACCCACGTTTAGCCTATAGGAGCTAAATAACAGCCTGCTAGCTTGGCATTTTAGCTAACTTCATATGTGTGGTTTGGAATTCACCTTTTTATAGCCTATCCTGCCCATGGTATAACTATAACCGGCACAAGAAACATGTTTTTGCTACCTGTGGAAAGCTTACCTGGAAGAGAAATGACTACCTGTTCACTTTTCATGTCAACATCAGCTTGTGTATTCCTCCATCTCTTGAAAGCAATGCCTACATTTCAGTTTTCTCCTGAGCTTTATGGCAATTTCTGCTAGACTGGCAATGCAAAAAGGCAGAATGAAAAACTATCAAAATCAAGACACCAACTCTGTCAGTACACCAACAATAACAAACTACTTGTGTAGTCAATTTCAAATAACATCTTTCCCCAATACCATTTATATTATAATAAATAAATCTGTGTTAAACTAAGAAGAAAACACTAGTGAACTCAACATAGGCAGCTTACCTGGGAGACCAAAGCAAACTGTAGTGTAATGAAAGATCTGTTTTGGAAAGTCTGTAAAAGTGCAATGTTGTCTGGTGTCTCAGTGGAACATCCTAATCTTACACCAATGAGTCCATTTCCTTCCTCAGGAGCGGACATATAAGGTGGGGGATTAAAGTAGCCTGACCCGCTCAGACGACCCAGGTGTGAAAACACAAACCAACAACGTAGTAAAATGACACTTGTTGGATTACTTACGCTACTGTTTGGTGTTTTAATGTGTCCCATATAGGGATACGTTCTCCAGTATGTTCCACAATGTTTGCTGGATGAAGAATTCAGTGCAACCAAATGTGTATCGTCAAATGGTGCTAAAGACATACATGTAAATGTGTGAATGCAGCATTCTTTGTTTACATTGAGGTGAGGTTATCCTGTTTTTAACAGAACCGGGGTGTTTCGAAGTGAGCTATCTACTTGGGACAAATAGTTAAGTTTTACTTAGTTCTGGTAGTCTATCTTCACCAATGCTTCAAATCAAATGGAGTTTGCAGTTATGGAAAAAGGTAGTGTGGACAGATGAGATTAAGATGTACTAGAGTGGTAGCAAGAGGAAAGTGGAGAGAAACAAACTGGCATACAACCACCTTTGTGGAATATAGTGGAGTTGGGGTTGTGTTTTGGGCATGTATGGCTGGAACTGGGTCATTTGACATCATTGATGTTATAACTGCTGAAAGCAGCAGCAGGATAAATGCTGGCAGGTACAGAAACATCTTGTCTGCTCAGGTAAAACCACATGCCTCTAAACTCATCGGATGGTGCTTTATTATGCCACAGCACAATGACCTAAAAACACACAATTTCAGGACCAAAAAGTTGAAAGTTCTTGACAGGCCAAATCACAATTGACATAAGATTCCTGCATTTTATTTAGTAATTTATGCCAGTAGTGAAGTTAATGAAATGTCGTTCCCTTTTTTGTTGTGGCAGCATCATTTTATGTTTGTGCTTGTCAACAGCAGGGACCAAGGAGTTGGTTAGGACACTCTGACACCAGGACCATGGCCCTGTGTGTGCGTCGTCACCAGAAAGCGAGGGCTCGCCGGCCCCAGAGGTTCAGGATGGGATACAGAACCAACTCTCTCTTACTGCGGGTAAGAGAGGTGCCTGAAAAAATAACGCCAGGGTGTTATTTTATGTTTTTTTCTCTCCGTTTCCTCCTGAAATAGACCATGGGATACTGCTCTTCGCCGACTGCTGAGCCCTAGCCACTACATCAGCCACCGTCACCAGCTTCCCCTCCTTTGTTATACATGTTGTATACTCATATAAGTGCCGTGTTTGATTTTCTTTAATCCGTTTTTTTTAATGAAACCTCAGTCTGTGAATCTGCCACCATGTCCTGTGTATTTACTGTAATCCCGGAAACAATACAAAGAAAAAATATGCTTTTGAAGAAGTGATGAGTTTTCTTGAAGGCACCAGTTACGTTCTTACTTTTGATAAAAAAAACAATGTACACAGTTTTCCTAAGGTTTGTGCAAAGTTGGAAGAATAAGATGCAAAATGATACACAACTGTAATGGCAGTCCAAGGTACTAACTCTGGGGTTTGAAGATATGCAATTGATACATCTTGAATTAGTATTTCTTAGCCATTTGGAATATGTGAAGTAGATTGTGTAGATCTGAATAAGATCTGTAGAATTCTCTTTTGGGAATATAATCACTTATTTAATTTTAAATCATCAAAATGGGAAGACACGTGGTGCAAAGCATGTTTAAAACTACATGAGGCTGCGTATATATAATACATAGAACAAGTATGCGGAAGACATCACTTGTGAAAACACAAAAAGAAGACTGGATACAGGGCTCTATAAAATGTATTTTACAATAAGTGCTTTCTCAATGATCACAGGACCTACTCCTTTCATTACCACCACAAAACACTGCATCAACATCAATTGAACATCACCAACCCAGTCAATTGGAATGTAGAATTGAGAAGTTAACCAGGCATCACAACACATATGACTAGGTAAACCCAGTTGTTCCAATCCCAGAGGTGGAATGGGAACAAAGCTAAAGTATGCATTGTTTCATTACACAGATGGTAAATTATACAGATACACTGTAACTAAAATTATAAGAATTGTTGGATTTGCTTTTGTGAGACAGTTGAGAGCTTGCAGGCCTGAGTGCATATTTACAAAATGTGCAGAGTGTTGTGGCTGTGGCTGGGAATGGGCAATGTTCTAGCCGCCACAATAGCTTTACTTGTAGCTCCACTGTTACAGCTCCTCTGTCATCTGAAGCAGAGAGTTGATGGCAGCATCCTTGTTACCTTGCTGGGCCTCAATCACAGTGCGAATCACCTCTCTGTCCAGATTAGGGAACATGTCCTGCAGTGCTTTAAGATCTTCCTCGCTACAGGGTGCCTCCTGTGGGGTGACAGTGGGTGCTGCAGGCATTCCCATTGGCACCATTCCTGGGTTGTATGCAGTGGGCACTCCTGAGAAAAGTAAATCAGAACAATCTCCTGGTAAATTCTTCATTTATACAGGTCAACAGTTTTTAAAGCTGAGAGACATTTTAGGGGAAACAGACCCACTGGCCTCACCTCCAGGCACATTTGTAATTGTTTTGGGTTTTGTTCATTAAATGGCAGAAGCGCTCCATCATCACGGTTAATTACTTTTTGGGCTCTTAAAAAAGACAACCAAGCATGTTTAAACACAAAATGTGATGAATCTCTTTAGTTAAATACTGCCCCATTTCCAAATAATTTGGCACGCCGCGTAGAATGCAAATAAAAACAGAATGCAGTGATGTGCAAATCATTTGTCCCTATATTTAACTGAAAACAGTACAAAGACAACATAGGCCTAATCCATTCTTGATTGATATAGGATTTGAGCTGCTCCCTTTGTGTTTTTTTTTTTGGTTTCATAACGTGCCAAATGTTTTCAATGGGTGACAGGTCTGGACTGCAGGCAGGCCAGTTTAGCACCCATACTTTTTTACTACGGAGCCATGCTGTTGTAATACGTGCAGAACGTGGTTTGACATTGTCTTGCTGAAATGAGCAAGGCCTTCCCTGAAAAAGACAATCTGGATGGCAGCATATGTTGCTCCAAAACCTGTATATATTGTTCAGCATTAATGGTGCTTTCACATATGTGCTAGTCACCCATACCATGTGCACTAATGCACCCCCATACCACCAAGGATGCTGGCTTTTGAACTGTGAGCTGATAACAACAAGGATGGTCCCTTTCCTTTTTTGCCCGGAAGACACTGTGTCCATGATTCACAAAAATAATTTCAAATTTTGATTTGTCAGGCTACAGGACAGTTTTGCACTGCGCCTCAGTACATCATGAGCTTGGGCCCAGAGAAGGCGGCTGTGTTTCTGGATCTTGTATATATATGGTTTCTTCTTTGCATGGTAGAGTTTTAACTTGCATTTCTGAATGCAGTGCCGTCTGAGGGCCTGAAGATCACGGCCATCCAATAGTTTTTTTCGGCCTTGTCTCTTGCGTAGAGATTTCTCCGGATTCTCTGAATCTTTTAATGATATTATGTACCGTAGATTATGAGATCCCCAAATATTTCAATTTTACGTTAAGAAACGTTATTCTTAAATTGTTGCACTATTTGCCCGCACAGTCTTTCACAGTGGTGAACCCCTCCCCATCTTTATTGCTGACTTTTTAAACCCAATTATGTTACTGACCAGTTGCCAACTAACCTAATCATTTGTGAGATGTTCCACCACTTTCTTTTTTTAGCATTACACAACTTTTCCAATCTTTTGTTGCCCCTGCACCAGGTTTTTTGAAACGTTTTGCTAGCATCAAATTCAAAGTGGGCATATATTTTTCAAGGAACAATAACATTTTTCAATTTCAACACTTGATATGTTGTCATTGTATTATTTTCTATTGAATATAGGGTTTAAATTATTTGCACATCTTTGCATTCTGGTTTTATTTCCATTTTACACAGCGTCCCAACTTCAATGTAAACGGGGTTGTATATACAATAGAAACACACTCTGGGAGGGGACCAAGTGGAGTCCTGAGCAGCAGCTTTAGTTTAAAGGGGAATGAAGACAAATAGATACAAACAATTGTTGGGCTGTTTATCTAAGCATGCCGTATTCTCAACAGAGAAAACGGACATATAGTAATACGGAGGTAATTACACCATTATTTAACATTACTGTGTCAGCTCCACACAGATTATTGATTGGACATGGAACTGAACAGTTTATATCCTCCAAAATGTGCTGTAGTCCAGTGAGAAAAAAGAAATAAATAACATTTAGCCAAAGCAAGAAATTATGTAAGACAGTTGTCTGAGACGCCCTCATCCAGGAATTGAATGAGAAACAGCAGTTTTTTTTCTTGTAACAGATGTCTCTTTCCATTCAGGAAATTGCAAGACACTGAATGACACATACAGTGACTTGCAAAAGTATCCAAACCCCTGACTAATTCTTTTATATTACTGAATTACATTGAATTTAGGTTCTGTTAGATTCTTTTTGACACGAAAACTCAAAATTACTAAATATTAAGGTGACGTTGGTGTAACGTTGTTAAATATTTCTTAGACAAAAGAAACAATGTATAATTAGTGTTTTGTAACACTAACTGTATTTGTTGAAGTGCTTTAGCTTGGCTGGAGACCAAACAATCTTTGTTTCACGTTTAGGCGATGCTTAAAATTCTTGAAAATATTCCAAATGTATTACAGTATTAACCTAATTTGCATATTTAGCTTAAATTAACCCCAACAGTATCTCTTGAACCATTCAAGCTAGATGTAGTTCTCCCTAAGTTGTGCTCTTCCCTGAGATTCAGAGGGATGGGGTTAAGGAAGTGTTACCACTTCCAAATTCAAAGACAGAGCAATAGAACCCAGCATTCCACGAGTGTGGTGAACATGGGTTGGTAAGGAAGTGTTACCACTTCCAAATTCAAAGACAGAGCAATAGAACCCAGCATTCCACGAGTGTGGTGGACATGGGTTGGTCAAGGTTTTTAACACACGTTACTGTAATGAAAGACGTCTGTGCCATTTGACTTAGTCTACAGCCTTAGATGGCTGCAGGGTCTCTGTCAAAAGTGGAGAGTATGGTTCTACTCACCTGCAATGGGTATGTATCCTACTCCCTGTTGATAGACAGTGGGCATGAGGACAACTGGTGGAGACATGTGCATACCTGCTGGCATGTTCTGAACCATGAAGGCCAAGTAGAAGAGATAAGGGTTGTTAGTTTAAATCAACCAAATTTTGTCTGTCAATCTCTACAATGTGTATCCCGATATACTGGATGTTTCATGAACTCACAGCAAAAGACATGACCAAGTTGATCATGCCCTCCTTGTCGTCTCCTTGTCTGCCGCTGAGGCTGTACCACTCATCAACCACACTGCCCTCTCTCAGGCCTTCTGGGATGGTCACGTGTGTCCATGCAATTCTGTCATCCATGGAGAATGCCCTCTGGAAAAGTGACAAGCGGTTCTATGTACTATTTTGCAAGTGTTTCTTAGAAATCAGCTAATACTGTTCAATAAAAAATAGGACTTCAGGTAGAAGAACAGAGAACCTTAAAATACAGAGTACAGAGTGTCTGTGACTGAGTACAGAGCTACAGACTAGCATTTTCCTCTAGTGGCACTGATGACACTGATTTTTTTCAGTTGGTGGCACCCACTGGCACCTGGTTTGGACACCAGCACTTGACTGAAAAAACAGCCCCTGGTATGGTTATCTTCTGTGTTGACGCCATCTGGTCAAGCAAACACCCTTTTCAACCGGAATTAATGCAAAAATATTTACTGCCCAACATTAACTCTGATCAATTAGAAGAGGGAAAGGGACACAGCTCTGAACCATCCATTGATTAAACTGAGAGTAATCATATTCAACTTGAAGCATTCTAACTGCATTCTAGTTTGTTTTGGTCACAAACTTATCTGTTTGATTTCCACTATGAACAAGACCAATGGAAGGAAGGACAAACCTAAGCCTCAATGCACCATTTTGTGTGAAATTCACCAACAAGCTTTCAATGTTATAGGTTTATATAAGGGAATGGAGTTGAATTACACATTCTATAAAGCATGTGTTAGCATAAGAGAGCACTGAATGATTTCGTCAGAATCAGGTACTTAGTCTGTTACTCATTTGAATCAAAATATTTTTGTTCCATTTCCTTAATTAAATCTACATAATTTTATATTATTTGTAACATGTTCATGAACTACAGCTACAATCCTGTTGATGCCATCAAGCTATAAAATACCTTGGTGCTCATGCCGAGTACACGCATGGAACATGGATCATGCACACTGCTCCCGTGTGGCGTACGACATAAGGCTCCACCCACGGTTGCGTTTTTAGGGAGAACCCCCACAGACAGAAGTGTGGTTGCCTCCATTACCACCACATCCTCCTTACTGGGGCAGCAGAAAATGTCTAATCTTTTATATTTTGGCTTAGACTCTTTTATATTTTGGCTTAGAAATTTGCAGTAATACAACACTTGTTATTAGAAATATTTTTTTTCTTCAGGAAACATTACACAGCATACATATTTGTTTTGTGTTTTATGGTGTATATTGTTTATGAACACATTAGTTTATAACATGACTTTGGTATTTAATTATTTCTTTTCTTATGGGCTTGTTCAATAACTGCATCTCTGTAAGGTTTCCAAGTAGTGCACAACTTCCCCTCAAGCACTGCTTATAGTATTCATCTGCACAAATATACGTTTTAAATTAAAGCCGTTAATTATAAGTTTTTTAATTATGTTTTATATTATGTTTGGCTTTATGTATACAATAATCAATGATAAAATAATAATAATTAGCGATGAGAAAAGTGAATAAGGAATTGTAAAAACAATATCGAATGGCAATACTGAGTATATCGTAAGACATAAAGAATTGCAATATTTTGTTATGGTGATCAAAGAATCAAGATACTATTGCATTACAAACATCCCTAACTCTATTGAAAAACAGATTTAAGGTATATTTGACAATGCGAGTTGTGATACTTACAGTACATGTACATACACAACGCCAGAGGCACTGATATGAACTTAACTGCATTTTAGGCAACCCCCCCAGGCAAAGGGGGAGGTTTGCTCCCCAACATCTATTATTTTAATTATAACTACAATTCCTTTCACCTTCATTTATTTAAATGACACCAAAGACTGAAATTAAGCTATCTGATTAATGCATCTGCTCAACCGTCAAACTATTAGTTGCTTCTAAGTATGCTATAACACATTACAACAAAGATTATGATGCAGTAGTTGTGATGTGCTGCTCACTGACAAAAACATTTGAAATGATTCACACTGATGACCATAATAATGCTGAATTACCACTAATTATGAAGCACTATGTTGTTGTACACGATAAACGATTAGGGTTATTCTTGCACTTATAATGTTCCATATACTGAATTATGAGCCTATATAAGACGGTATAACTATGCTTATACAGTTAAATAAATCCTGTATAATGCATTATACATATGGGTGTTAAATAAAGTGTTACCCCAACTAAAATGTATCAATTGTTCTGCATTGCAGCAAACCCCTTCTTAAACTACTGATCACATTTTCATAATCATTTCTTGTATTGGTCCATGTGGGAATTGAACTCAACCCTGGTGTTGCAAGCGCCATGGTGTACCCTCTGAGGTTTACCTCATCAAAGATCTCCAGGTAGAATGAGTCTACTCCAGGCGGGACAGTGCACTGGATAACTTTGTTCCATCGTGGATTCTTTGCACCATTATGGGCTGTGGGTGTTTCATAAACAGCATAACCTAGTCGGACTCTGCAGTAAGGGTCCATGCGTGTCATACCATAGTTTTTAGCAAGCTTGGCCTAGAGAAAATAGGGACATGAGTGATTTAGAACAAACAATGTCACTGCATTCAAATTTGTCAAACCATGAAAGAAATCACAGACAGTCAGGACAAGCCACCTGGACCACGGTGATGCTGAGTCGTCCAACAGTGCCCAGTGATCCCCCATACTGCAACTGCTGCGCTGCTTGAGCATCCAGCTGAACTTGTTGCTGCTGCTGGGTGGGAGTAATACGTAGGAAGTCCTGGGGCAACTCCCCAATGTATACCTTGACAGAGGAAAAGAGCAGAGGAAAGGTTAGAAAGTGAGGAAATGAAAACCACACCATAAGAAAAATCAGGTCACTATACAAGATTAAATCCTCAACTTGGCTTACTATGTGTCTGGGAAACAGGCATCTTCATCAGATATGGCTTTGGCCATACCTCTCCTATGGTTGATTAAAAATTACATTTTGATTAGATAAATATTCTTGGAAAGGCTTTAGATAAAATGGCTTACAGCTGTGCTCTGGGGAATATTCCAAAAAGGCAGTGAAAGCTGTCAAACTACCATTTCAGAAATCTCAGAATTCCTAAAACATATAGCTTGATTAGAAACCAGTGCTCGATCTGATTCACATACATATGCTATGCCCACAAACTACTGTTGGGGAGTTGTGAATTACATGTAGTTCAACCACAATTTGCAGCAGCTTGGTGGAAGTTGAACTACACAAATATTGGTAAAGTTTTTAGTAGTTAACTACTTTTTAGCTATGTAGTGGTGTAGTTAACTAGAGAAACAACGGACTACATTATTTGCACAGAAAAAGAAAAGCAGAATTTAATTTTAAAAGTTCCATGTTACGGAGATGGGGTATGGGATGGAGATGGGGGTAGGGTTTTCCTGTGTAATCACTGTAGAATGTTACCGCCGTCTCTCCTCCAGATCCACGCACCAGAAATATTCTTTAATTATGGAAGTGCAATAGACCAAACAATATGTAGCGATTGTAGTTAGTGTCAGCAGTTCATTGGTAAAACCCTATTGTGTTTGTTCCAGTTCATTATTAGGGTTTCAGCAGTTCACTGGAGAAGAGTAATAGCCCTTTGTTTGAAGTCACCAAATTCTGCCAGATGCTTCGTCAGTATGCAGTCAAAAAATTGATGTTAACATGACGGATTTGAAACGTTTTTTTGCGTTAGTATCCGCTAGCAATGCAGCTGTTGTAACTCGGAGTGCTCAATTTCAATTGATGAATTTGGACGATGCTACAAACGCTAATTCCAGACTGTGACAAAGGTCAATAATGGTTTATTGTGAAATTGTGTGTGTGTGTGTGTGGGGGGGGGGCTTTTCTCCGTTTCTACAAACGGAGAAAAGTCCAACATACCCAGGCCAGGTGAAAAATAACTCCATGGGCCTTTTAAGAACAACTCAGGGCAATCGTTATTTCACCCAAATATGAATCTAGGTCAAACTATCACTAAGTGGGATGAAGTGGAGTTAAACTATAAAAGTTAAATACTGATTTCTAACAATATTGTAGCCAAAAGCCAGTCAAAACCATACATATACTTTAATATATGATTAACTGTATTGTTATTATAGGAACATGTAAGTTGCTCTCTTATTCCTACATTAGATGCCTTAAACGTTAAATGTTTAATACAACCCCATTTCCAAAAAAGTCGGGACACTGTTAAATGTAAAGAAAAAGAGAATGCAATGATGTGCAAATAATTTAAACCCTATATTCAACAGAAAATAGAACAAAGACAATATATCAAATGTTTCAGAGAAATCTCTGTACGCAAGGGACAAGGCCGAAAACCAATATCGGACGGCCGTGATCTTTGGGCCCTAAGGCGGCACTTCATTAAAAACAGACACAATTCTGTAGTGGGTATCGCTGCATGGGCTCAGGAACACTTCAGAAAATCACTGCCTGTGAACACAGTACGTTGCCGCATCCACAGATGCAGCAAGTTAAAACTCTACCATTCAAAGAATAAACCATATATAAATAAGATCCAGAAACACCGCCGCCTTCTCTAGGCCCCAGCTCATTTTAGATGGACTGAGGTGAAATGGAAAACTGTCCTGGGAATCAAAATTTGAAATTATTTTTGGGAGTCATGGACGCCGCGTCCTCCAGCTAAAGAGGAGAGGGACCGTCTGGCATGTTATCAGCGCAGATTTCAAAAGCCCGCATCCACGATGGTATGGGGGTGCATTAGTGCACATGGCATGGGTGACTTGAACATCTGTGAAGGCACCATTAATGCTGAACAATATAAACAGGATATGAAGCAACATATGCTGCCATCCAGATGATGTCCTTTTCAGAGAAGGCCTTGCTAATTTCAGTAAGACAATGCCAAACCACATTCTGCACGTATTGCAACAGCATGGCTCCGTAGTAAGAGTCCAGGTGTTCTTCCTACAGGGAAGAATCCATGCATCTGGCGTCATGGTGCGCTGACAACAACCTGGGCCTCAACGCAAAGAAAACCAAGGAGCTCATTGTGGATTACAGGAAGTCTAAAGGCTGCAGTCACGCCCCAGTTCTCATTGATGGTACCAAGGTGTAGTGTGTCCAGCCTCAAATTCCTGGGTGTCCACATCTCTGAGGACCTCTCCTGGACCCTCAACACCTCAGCCCTTATCAAAAAGGCACAGCAGCGCCTGTACTTTTTGAGGAGGCTGAATAAAGCCAACCGGGTTTGCTCCATAGCCGACCGGAAGGCCCTGCAACGGGTGGTGAAAACCACCCAGCACTTCACTGGTGTCCAGCTTCCTGCCATCGCAGACCTCCAGCGCAAGCGGTGTCTGCGCAGGGCGCACGGGATCATCAGGGACCCTTCACATCCATGCCATAAACTGTTTGCCCTCCTACCATCAGGCAGGCGGTACAGGTCTTTTTGATCCCGCACCAGCAAGCTCAGGAATAGTTTCTTCCCATTTCTCCCCTCCTCTATCAGATGCTAACTGCATTTATTGTCCAATGACAATAAATTTGAATCTAATCTAATAGATTTTTGATAGTCATTTTTTGCATAGTTCAACTTTACTCAACCTACAAAAATTATAACCTGTTTAAAACGCAATACAAACAGCCAATCAAGTATGAGCAATAAGCCAACGAGACTGCATGCACGTTCAGGTATGTGCCCACACACATCACCGTGTGTGTTGAGTTAATGATTAAGAGAGATAAGTCGTTTCCATGGCGAAAGCAATTTGAAAGTAAGATAAGGGATGAAGAAATTGTGATTAAAAAAGGAAGTACAACATTGGTAATGTGGCAGCGGTTAGTCTTTTTAAAAGGGTACCACCCTATGGAGCTCGCCAAGACTTTCTTTCTACGGCCTCTTTCTACCGTTTTTCTAATAGCCCATCAGCGAGTCAACAAGAGGCTTCCAGTGATGATAGACCCAAACAACAAACATTAAGAGAAGCATTTTCCGCAATTACACCATATGAAAAAACAGCCATTGGTACAATATATGGCCAAAAGTATGTGGACACCCGACCATCACACCTATATGAGCTCAATGGACATCCCATTCCTAAACTATGGGCATTAATATGCAGTTGGCCCTCCCTTTGCGGCTATAACAACCGCCACTTCTGGGAAGGCTTTCCACAAGATTTTGGAGTGTTCCTGTGGGAATTTGTGCCCATTCAGCCAAAAGAGCATTTATGAGTTCAGCCACTGACTATGTTTATTGTGTTCTACCTCATGTTCTATAATGTTTGAAACCAACATTGGCTGTGATTCAAATCACACAACAACAGTTTATCTATTTTGCTTTCATAAAGGCATTGTTGTCTGAGTTTTGTTCAATGTTCTGTTTATAAAATAAATATTTTTTAAATGACAACTTTTTTCAGGCTTACGTCCTACACAGAACATTTTTACATTCATCCCTAAAATCTATGTTAAAGTAAGTACCCTAAGGAGTATTTATAATTACTTAAACACTAATTCACTTCTCTAAAAAAGAGCAGACTGCATTAAACACACAAACCAGCTTCCTTTTTTTTGCGAAAGTCTTCTCCTGTTCTGTTGAGCTTATCCTATTTGTTTGTGTGTGATTCAGTTCAATAACATATGGCAATGTTTTCAGGTAGATCATTTTCTTTACCTGAAAACAATGCATTGCATTAGCCAACTGGATTGCACTAAAATAAACACAAAATGTAACCACCTTTGAGCAAGTATTTTTTTTTTTTAGATATGCTGGAGTACTCAAGCACTAAATTACTGGAAATTCCCATTCCCAGGGTATATAGAGATATTTAACAACATGAGAAAAAAATCATGATACATATTTTTGCCATATCGCCCAGCCCAAGATGGTATACATTATGGTATGCATGACAGTGGTTATTTCTATATTAAGGAAATACAACAGTTATAAAGATATCATATTCCACTTCTGCCATGTGTTTCTATTGTTGCTGGTTAAGAACAGGTCCCAGGTAAGATGGCGGACAAATTGCTCCATTCTGATGTATGGGGCACTATGACCATGGCCTATCTAGAGTTATTCTAATATCTATGGTGGTTACACTATTACACGTAATGCATTTAACTTTGATTCATATTAAATTGTGATTCACTGGTACGTAAGCTACGATGCATGTCAAGGTCTGTGTGACATCTGCCTCAGGAATTCTATGTAAACGAAGTTATCCCCTAAAACATCAAATATGACATCATCTGTTTAGCTTGGTCTGCTGCTCATAAAAAACGTTAGCTGCATGCAAACGATGTTCTCCCCAACAAAAATATCCACAAAACAACAATCTGTCTTGGCTAGATAACTAGAAAGGTGATTATTTCAATAGTCCTAAAACCCTGTCCATTACAGCAAAGCACAAGTAAGCTAGCAGTAAGCCTTTATAAATACGTTAGTTAGCTTTTGCGTGGGCCATCAGGGCTAGTTGGCTAGCTTGTTTGGTCGTTATAGTTCGTTATCTAGCTACGGGTGTTTTAATGTTCAACTGTAATATAACAAATGACTATAGTCACATGAATCAAGATCACTTTTAAGAAAAAATTAAAATGACTGCAGAGACTAATCATTGTTATCATTGATATTTCTATATTTTATTTCGTTTTTGACGCGTCAAATAGTGTTCTTTAACGTGTTAATTGTGACAAGCAAAGACCCCAACGGCGTTCACATAGTTGTTTGTCATTGTTTTCAGGAGATTTCGATAATCTGTTTGTTTTTTGACGGGTCAACAGTTATTCAACGCTTCAAATAGTGTTACTTAATGTTTATGTGCAAGGACCCAAACGGCGTTCGATATTCCATCGCTAGCTAACGTTGGCAACATTATTAACAAACGTCATGGTGTTTTTTGCACGAAACGTTAGCTACATAGCTACGATAGTTAGAGTTAGGCTGGTCAACTCTAAAATGAAAAGTAATTATTCTTAAGTAGCTAAAAGTTCCTCATATGTTTAATGTGTTCAAAGTAGTAGCTAACTTCGTAAACAAAGTGGTGACTTGGGAGTAAGATTAGCTACCCTGCTAGCTAGCGTTATATTTACCTGTCCCCGTTGGGTGCTTATGGTAGTAGCCATTCGGTTTTGAGGTTGTTCAGTTTTCCAATAATGAAAGCCTACTGTAACCGTGTAGCTACAGTTAGTTAGCAAGACAAGGCGAATAACTAGCTAGCTAGTTAGCTAACAAAAAGTAAACAAATGAAAACCCGCTAGCTACTGCAGTCTCTTGCCAACAAACAATCCTACAAAAAAATCTTAACAGCGTCTTGTCAGCAAAGCTGAAAAGTACTCCAAAATAAAAGTCCCCACGAAATAGTAAAACTGTTCATTACCTCGGTCTATTCGCAACATGAATTAGGCCTACTCATATGTTCTCCACTAAACAATTATGTTGACTTTTGAAGTGAGTCTGAGTAAAACGCCAGCAACACGCGCAAAATATCAACACTGGTTAGTGTTTGCCTCGATAACTGTAAGTTATTTCTTCCATCTTACTTCAAGCAATCCAGGATTGACCCAAGTCATAAGTCAAATGTAGGGTGCTTTTGCAACTTACACCCCCCCCCCCTACACACACACACACACATACAATTTCACAAATCCCCAGTAGTTAGAAAAGGGTTACAAAGCAATTTCCAAGCAATTAAAAGTATATCATTCTACTGTCCGGCGGATCGTCTACAAACGGAGATAAGTCTAACATACACAGGCCAGGTTGTCCCAAAAAATGAGCCCAAGAGCTGACAGAATGTGCTCATAGACGTCAAAGAACCCCAGGGCAACATCAAGGGATCTACAGGCCTCTTTTTTTCTCAATCATTATTGAAGTGCATGAGTCAACTAACAAATTTGGCCAACTGGGGAAGTCAGGAAGGAAAAAGCCTCTGCTGTCAAAAAATAATATCAAGACAACTGATGTTTTACCAGACAACACCTGCAAAAAGACTACTGGAACAATGTGCAAAATTGCACATTACACATTTATAATATTCCTAATGTGAAGCAATGTTAATGGGTTGTTAAATTATTATACTTCACAATTGACTGCTTACTAAAATACATTAAGTATTTAATTTGCAGCGTACATTGTACATTTAATATGCAGTACATACTGTACAGCTTAAGCTACACACTGTGCACCCATGAAAGTGTGTACCCAGTGATACTTATAGAATACAATTCTGATGAGTTTGAACAAACAGTGTTCTTGCTCTTATTATAGCTCTTTCAATAGCTAGCCACAATAAGGATTTGGCTCATTATGAGTAGGCCTATTGGACATACATATTGGATTATACAGACAAAGCTAAATATTATGCACCGGTGAAAGAGGAATGCAACTGTGAAGAGTTCGGGGGGTTGACCATGTCTTTTCACCTGTTAGTTCCGGTAGCTTCATTCAGCAAAGCAAGCAATAGAACCTAAAAACACTTAACATAGAAATTTAATGGGCTGTCACACACATTAACTTTTGAAAATAAAATCAAGAATCCTTGTACATTAACTTTCTAAAACAACTTTTTTTCATATGTTAGATAGGCCTACACAATAGTTTTAGAACAAGTTATTTAAATAATTATATGTGCAGCAGAGCAAGATGTGAAGACAGCATAAAGAATTTGAAGTTGAATTGCTGTTGCGTTGCAGTTGACATTATTTACAGAAGTGAAAAAAATACTTAAGCATATGTCTAATGGTAAAATGAACATGCAGCAGTATTGTAATACTATGAACTGCTTATGCATCATCAGTGAGTCAGAAAACATTAACTTTAGTGTCAAAATGGAAGTGGCATAAATATAATCCTTTAACTGATTTAAAGAGAAAAACAAAGTATGTCTGGGATGATTACTGGATAGGGACATTTTCACTGTTCCTATCCAAAAAACATCTAATCTCATCAGACAAAACATTCAGATAAGGTAAACTTTTGGAACAGAAAAAACCCATCCAGTAATAATTTGGTGTAAGTTGTTAATGTGCCAATGAAGTTTGCCCTAATTGGTCAAACAAAGATAATATCTAAATTGCCAACTCAAATCCAGATCTTCACATTAGAACCCATAAGTGAGCTAACCAAAGGACAAAACCATAGATAAAGACACCAGGCTGATCTGGTCAGTAGTAAGTAGTTCTACTCATTCAGGTGCTTTGTTGCCCAAAGAGTGATACTGTAGCTGAGTGTCTGTGGGAGTAAAAAATACTTAGCAATGTCATACCCAAGAGGATATGTTGCAGATTGTACTACAGGTTTGTAATATTGTAATGAATCTAAGAAATAATGCAGTTTCTACAGTACTTAAGTTACAAAACTTTTTCCGCAGTGACAGTTCCTCAGAGCAATGCAGGAGAAACATATATATCCTTGGCTTATCGGATATCATGCTGTAATGATAATATTGTGCTAGGTCTTATTCCTATAAATTCTAATCAATCAATCACATGTATTTTATAAAGCCCTTTTTACATCAGCAGTTTTCACAAAGTGCTTTTACAGACACCCAGCCTGAAACCCCCAAAAGCAACAATGGGGTTCATGCACAGTGGCTAGAAAAATCTCCCTAATAGGTTGGTACTTAGAAAGAAACCTAGGGAGGAGCTAGACTCTCGGGGGTGGCCAGTCCTTCTTCTGGCTGTGCCGGGTGACGGTTATAAAAGTACAAATTATAATAATAAATGAATGTGGGCTGTGTCCAGAGTCAATATACCGAATCCAAGCTGCATTACTAATAGCTTTCCAAATACCCTGGGAACTTTTCAAAAGACAAATAAATAACACCAAGCTAACGTTATAGTATCTGAGCATAGTGTACTCACATAGTTTAATTACATTAAAAACAGAACGTTGATGTATTTACATTGTTATAATATACTGTACTTAGATACCACACAGAGCCCATACACGTTATTATATAGCTGGTTTTAATAACTTCAGCTACCAATTTGTGCATACCACCGGGGCTTATGCGCTCATTCAAATTAAGTTTCAAAATGTAAGATAGCTAGCAACACAATGGATAACTCAACCGTAACGTTACATTAACTTTTTTGACCGTTTCTTGCTAGTTACGCCTATTCAGTATCTCTTTTTGCATGCGTTGTATTTCTTTGCATCTTCTGTAGTGGTCTATTCCTTTCAATCTGCATTGCTGCACATGAACAAAAATAAACCATTAAAAACATTACGTATACCGTACTAGCCTTGGAGAGAGCTTCACAACCATAGATATAAAGCATAGATGGGACTTTTAGGAATATATGACGTCTCAATAGCTCCGCCATCTTACCTGGGACCAGTTCAGAAAAGTCAAGTCACTTAACACTAATCATGGTGGTATTTTGTGCAGCAGTAACTTGGTCCAGAAAAAGGATGAACGATAAAAAGGAGGTGGGAAACATTGTTCACGCATCAGTAAGTGTTGAAATGTATGATAACATACTTAACTTTACATACCATGCTTTTAATCAATGAACAAGAAAGCTAATCCAGCCTAACCATCGCTGTTGAGCTACAGAACTTTACAGTATCAGAATGTTTTTTTTTTAAATTAACGGCTTCAGCTAGCTTGCTACAGAAAAGTATGAATTAATGTTGCACACAACGTATGTGAAATAACGCATTTTCGCCAAAAAACGTAATTACTGTATATAATCAGCAGATGGCTATGTTGGGTAGCCTTTGTCCACAAAAAAGTAGCGTTGTTACTCCTATTTCTGTCCTTCAATTACTATGCTACTGTTAGCATACCAAATTCAGTGAGCTAGCTTGCTCTGTTTAACGTACTGTTACGAAAATAGTGATTTCTACAATGAAATTATAATATTTATATGTATATACAAATACATACAAGTATTATAATTCAAAATCACAGTTAATTGTTTTCTTTGGAAATAAACAAATGTACACTTGCACTGTATTTGCAGTGCTATCCTGTATCTTCCTACATTAGACCATAGCCATTTTGTACTCTAACATTAATAAATTATTGAAAACTATTTCAAATGGATTTGTTTGTTAATATTCTGAAAAGTACAGTAATTTTATGCATCATGCTGTGCATGACAGTGGCTATTTATATATTATTAAGGAAATTTAACTGTTATGAGAACTGAAATGCCACTTCTACCATGTGTTTGCATTGTAGATTTTTTAGAACAGGTCCCAGGTAAGATGGCTGTCAAATTGCTCCATTCTGATTTATAGGGGCTCTATGACATCATCCCAACTACTGTTCTATTATCTATGTTCACAACAATGTCGCTCTCTATACGCGTCATCTGTCGCCGTCTTAAAATCGTCAAAATAATCAGTAGCACATTTTTTCCCGCGATTAAAATGATGAAGCCCCGCCAGGTTTACAGTGATAAAGCACGAAAAACCATGGACTCCGTGGGGATTAATGGTACTGCAACTAATTTGCTTTCCGAGCCTAAAAACACCAATTGTCTGGCTGCAGCCAGGACACTAAACCGTTATCAACCAGGGGCACTGTGGAGGCTGGGGCACTGTGATTTCGTTGATTGCCAGGTTATGAGCTTATTAGCATAGGGTGACCAGACGTCCCGGTTTACCCGGGATTTTCCCGGTTTCAAGCTGGGTGTCCGGGTCCCGACAAATATCTGTAAAAAAACTAAAATGTCCCGGTTTCCGACATTCACTACCAAATTGTCCCAGTTTTCACCACTATTAAAATAATAATACTGTAATGTTTCCACATACGAGTCGGTGCCAAACAAACAACTGCTAGAACTGCGTAGGAATGCAACAATTGTCATCAAAGCTCAAAGCGCCCCCCGCTCCACTAGCCACAAGCACGCATGATGACCAATATGCATGCATAGGCGCATACATGTGCGCGTGCATTGACGTGCGGTTGCACAAGGGTCCCGGTTTGGGGGTTCGAAAATGTGGTCACCCTATATTAGCAACCAATACAAGTTAAAGTTGTTACTGGCGTGCATTATCCAAATATATTTGGTTTGAGTTTAATAACTATGATATGGATTCGCTTAATACCGACAGGTCCTTCCTCCATTTGCTTTATTTGTTGCATGGATTGATAAAAACAATTCCGTCTTATGAATCTAGACTCTTCCTCTTCACTTTGATTCCGATGTCCATTGGAATAAGTAAAAATGTCATTGCAGGAATAGCGATTTTGGACGAGGAAGAATGTACATATATTTTATTAGCGTTTATTAACCAGTAAAATAGTAAATTGTTTAATAGCCAATCAACGCATTCGTCATTCCGGTACCGAGGACCTGTAATGACATTATTCCTTTGATTGATGAATAATTCGCGATCTACGATATACATGCATTTTTTTGTGTTTATTAACCAATCGACCAGTTTAATACCAACGCATTTTTCCATCTGGGATTGTGCACCTGTAAGGACTGTAATTATTACTTAGATTGATCAATACAGTCAGACTTCCATTCCGCAATAATTTTGATGTGTTCATTGGATTACTGTCATAACATTTCACTTATAGTTAATTAAATTAAGTACAAATCAAGTATACAGTTGTGCTCATAAATTTGCATACCCTGGCAGAAATTGTGATATTTTGGCATTGATTTTGTGATCAAATATGACTGATCATGAAAAAACGGTCTTTTATTTAAGGATAGTGATCATATGAAGTCATTTATTATCACATAGTTGTTTGGCTACATTTTGAATCATAATGATGACAGAAATCACCCAAATGGCCCTGAGCAAAAGTTTACATACCCTTGAATGTTAGGCCTTGTTACAGACACACAAGGTGACACACCGGTGAAAATTGCAATGAAAGGTGAATTTCCCACACCTGTGGCTTTTTAAATTGCAGTTAGTGTCGGTGGATAAATAGTCAATGAGTTTGTTAGCTCTCATGTGGATGTACTGAGCAGGCTAGATACTGAGCCATGGGGAGCAGAAAAGAAGTGTCAAAAGACCTGCGTAACAAGGTAATGGAACTTTATAAAGAAGGGAAAGGATATAAAAAGATATCCAAAGCCTTGCAAATGCCAGTCAGTACTGTTCAATCACTTATTAAGAAGTGGAAAATTCTGGGATCTGTTGATACCAAGCCAAGGTCAGGTAGACCAAGAAAGATTTCAGCCAAAACTGCCAGAAGAATTGTTCAGGATACAAAGAAAACTCACAGGTAACCTCAGGAGAAATACAGGCTGCTCTGGAAAAAGACGGTGTGGTTGTTTCAAGGAGCACAATATGACGATACTTGAACAAAAATGAGCTGCATGGTCGAGTTTCCAGAAAGAAGCCATTACTGTGCCAATGCCACAAAAAAGCCTGGTTACAATATGCCCGACAACACCTTAACACGCCTCACAGCTTCTGGCACACTGTAATTTGGAGTGACGAGACCAAAATAGAGCTTTATGGTCACAACCATAAGCGCTATGTTTGGAGAGGGGTCAACAAGGCCTATAGTGGACAGAATACCATCCCCACTGTGAAGCATGGTGGTGGCTCACTGATGTTTTGGGGGTGTTTGAGCTCTAAAGGCACGGGGAATCTTATGAAAATCATGTTATCAGAAAATACTGGCAGATAATTTGCATTCTTCTGCATGAAAGCTGTGCATGGGACGCTCTTGGACTTTCCAGCACAACAATGACCCTAAGCACAAGGCCAAGTTGACCCTCCAGTGGTTACAGCAGAAAAAGGTGAAGGTTCGGGAATGGCCATCAAAGTCACCTGACCTTAACATCATTGAGCCACTCTGGGGAGATCTCAAATGTGTGGTACATGCAAGACGACCAAAGACTTTGCATGACCTGGACGATGTTTTCTTTACAAATGGTACATATATTACCAATTCTCCATGGGTATGCAAACTTTTGAGCACAACTGTATGAACAGTGGATATAAAAAGTCTACACACCCCTGTTAAAATGCCAGGTTCTTGTGATGTAAAAGAATGAGACAAAGATAAATCATGTCAGAACTTTTTCCACCTTTAATGTGACCTATAACATGAACAATTCAATTGAAAAACAAACTGAAATCTTTGAGGGGGAAAAATAAAAAACTCACAATAACCTGGTTGCATAAGTG
>JACXGI010001398.1:0-56637 GCA_016801175.1 Esox masquinongy | reverse complement strand
TATACTTTGTTGAAGCACCTTTTGATTTTATTACAGCACTCAGTCTTTTTGGGTAGGAGTCTATTAGCATGGCACATCTTGACGTGGCAATATTTGCCCACTCTTCTTTGCAAAAGCACTCCAAATCTATCAGATTGCGAGGACATCTCCTGTGCACAGCCCTCTTCAGATCACCCCACAGATGTTCAATTGGATTCAGGTCTGGGCTCTGGCTGGACCATTTCAAAACGTTAATCTTCTTTTGGTGAAGCCATGCTTTTGTGGATTTGGATGTGTGTTTTGGGTCGTTGTCGTGCTGAAAGTTGAACTTCCTCTTCATCTTCAGCTTTCTAATGGACGCCTGAAGGTTTTGTGCCAAAACTGTCTGGTATTTGGAACTGTTCATAATTCCCTCCACCCTGTCTAAGGCCCCGGTTCCAGCTGAAGAAAAACAGCCCCAAAGCATGATGCTGCCACCACCATGCTTCACTGTGGGTATGGTGTTCTTTGGGTGATGTGCAGTGTTGTTTTTGCGCCAAATATACCTTTTGGAATTATGGCCAAAAAGTTCAACCTTGGTTTCATCAGACCATAACACATTTTCCCATGTGATTTTGGGGGACTTGATGTTTGTTTTTGCAAACTTCAGCCAGGCTTGGATGTTTTTCTTTGTAGGAAAAGGCTTCCATCTTGCCACCCTACCCCATAGCCTATTCATATGAAGAATGCGGGAGATTGTTGTTACATGTAGCACACAGCCAGTACTTGCCAGAAATTCCTGCAGTTCCTTTAATGTTGCTGTAGGCCTCTTGGAAGCCTCCCTGACCAGTTTTCTTCTCGTCTTTTCATCAATTTTGGAGGGATGTCCAGTTCTTGGTAATATCTCTGTTGTGCCATATTTTCTCCACTTGATGATGACTGTCTTCACTGTGTTCCATGGTATATCTAATGCTTTGGAAATTCTTTTGTACCCTTCTCCTGACTGATATCTTTCAACAATGAGATCCCTCTGATGCTTTGGAAGCTCTCTGCGGACCATGGCTTTTGCTCTGAGATGCAACTCAGAAAATGTCAGGAAAATCCTACTAGAACAGCTGAACATTATTTGTGATTAATCAGAGTCACTTTAAATGATGGCAGGTGTGTAATGACTTCTGTTTAACATGAGTTTGAATGTGATTGGTTAATTCTGAACACAGCCACATCCCCAGTTATAAGAGGGTGTGCACACTTATGCAACCAGGTTAATGTAAGGTTTTTATTTTTCATTTTTCCCCCTCGGAAATTTCAGTTTGTTTTTCAATTGAATTGTTGTATTATAATTATATTATAGGTCACATTAAAAGTGGAAAAAGTTCTGACATGATTACTCTGTTTCATTCTTTTACATCACAAAAACCTGGCATTTTAACAGGGGTGTGTAGACTTTTTGTATCCACTGTAAATGTAAATCTATATATTGGATCCTAGTCTGATTTTGTCTCTATTGCATTTATATACCATACCAGCATACCAGGTAAATGGGGCGGTGTCAGGCCTGTGGACTGCAGACAGGGCATGGGGGAGTGTCAGGCCTCTGGATAGGACATGGGACAGTGTCAGGTCTATGGATAGGGAATGGGGCAGTGTCAGGCCTCTGGAAAGGGAATGGGGCGGTGTCAGGGCTGTGAACATGGCATGAGCTGGTGTCAGGCCTGTGGATAGGGAATGGGCTGTTGTCAGGTCTGTGAATAGGGAATGGGGCAGTATCAGGCCTCTGGAAAAGGATTGGGGCGGTGTCCAAAGGACTGACACTGTTGGATCCTCTTCAGTTGGGTTTTGTCTTGTAAGACAGTGTTGCTTTTGGCCTTGGCTTCAGCCAAGCGTGTGGCCCATCTCCATGAGCTGTCGGTTCATCCTTCCTGCACTTTATTTGCGGTCGGTGACTCCAAGGTTACGTTGTGCCTTAACCCAGCCTTCTTGCATGAGGTTCTGGTATTGTCCTTTTACCTTCTTCCCTTTTGTGCCCCTCCCTTTGTGTCTGCTGACCAGGACCATCTACATGTTCTCTGTCCCATTTGTCCGCTCTCCATTTATATGGACCGAACTGGGGAGTTTTTCTTTTTAAGAGGTTGTCTGTGGCAGAGGTTTGCGGTGGAATGAGCCTCCACACACTTTTGTAAAGGGCTACAGCTTGTATGTCTCCGTCCCTAGCCTGGTCCATTTGGTGCTTTCACTTTAGGGGGACGGATGATCTTGTGGACTTGCCCTTCATGCCTGTTTTTCTTTTTTGGTCAATTTTCCTTTGTCCTTCACGTCAGTATTCTGCATCTCCAGCTTAGTGGCACTGTGTATTGTCCCCATTGTGGCATCAAATTGGCCTACCGAAAGGGAACTTGTCTTGTGATATGTCTATAACCTTAGTTCCCTGAAGGACGTAACAACGTGCCACACCTTTTGAGGCCCACGCCCAGGGCTTGACATTAGCACCTACCTACCCGCCAAATGCGGGTAGAATTCGGCTGTGCCGCGTAACACTATCACTCTTACTAGCCACTTTGACAGGTGGCATTCTACATTATGTTCCATTAGACCTTCAATAAACAAGAAACCAGGCAAGCCTAGTTCAGCCGGCCCGAAATAGAAAGTGTTGCCATCTCGAGATTCAAACCCGGGTCGCCCACGTGAAAGGCGATGTCATTAACCACTACAGCAAGGAGCTGTACATTTGCCGGCTGTCAGTATAGCCTCTTGTCTCTATCCTGAACAAATGTTGTTGCTCTCAATAGATTCGAACTTAGGTCTTCCACATGAGAGGCACTGTCTTTAACCACTACGCCACGGCATTACACGTTTCAGCATTCGCTAGACTCCATTGAGGATTGTGTTACACTGACTAACGTTTCTTATTAAGTTTACCTCCACCATAGCGTCTATGAACTGTATTGCTTTTGCCACTGGCCGTTTTAACAGCTTATTAGCCAGTAATAGGCTTACTAGTATCTACTAACTTCCTAGGAAAATCATAAGAATTGAGCAATTACTGGCGAGACTGAAGATGAATTTTTTCATGCCAGAAATAGTCGCAATATAACCGTATACAGTTTAAGTTAAGGCTTACTTTAACGTAACTAATGTATGTTGTAGCCAGCAAATGTGTTTGTCTATCCTGACCCAAAAAGCATGCACGGATGCGTACTTCGAAAATCCACCAGAAACGGTCGCAATATAATCGTAAACTGTTTTATTTCAGGCTTCCGATAATGTAGATACTACTGAAGGTTTTAGTCTATACATAATAATTCTTCGCCTGCGAGGAGATACGAACTCATGACCTATAGTTTACAGGCCCGCCTCTCTAACCAGTACGCTATTTAACAAAGTTCAGTCACTCACTCAGTCACTCACTCACTCAGTCACTCACTCACTCAGTCAGTCAGTCAGTAAGAGACATTCGCTTTTCTTGGTCGGCTCTGCTTATGCGGTCCGGCAAAAACATCAAAATTCTTCTTCATATATTTAATCTAAAAGCCCTGGCCATTCTCGTGTTAATAATTAATAGTTATTAACAGTTATTCGTCGACTTTAGTCGATTGTAAATCAACTAATTACATGTTCTGTTCAAACGCAATTTTATTAGAAATATTAGGAAAAAATCAATTGTTATTTACCTTTGAAAATATTAATGAAACAATAATGGGTTGAACGTGTAGCCTATTGCCTGTTAAACAACCGAAATGTGCTTCATGTAAACGTGCTATGTTGAACAGGTTACTTTAATTATAAATTTTGTTTGGGTGTACTGTGGCATATTGTACTTCATCAAAGAAATGTGGTGGGAAAAGTAATTTTGTATTACTTTAACATTTTTATTAAAAGAAAGAGATGCAGTCGTCAGAAAATGTTTGTGCAGAAAAGTAGCATCAATGAAACAAAAAGCAATGTTCGCTTGGTAAAAGTCTGCAATTAGCCTACATATAAATGTTAACTTAATCATTGCTATATTTCCAGTCAAATGATTAATGTGTGTAGACCTATAATTAAATGTACATTCTCAGAAATAACAGGTAAACCCTTTCGAATTAAAGCAAATATTAAATATTGTAACAAAGTATTATTTTACAAAAAAATTTATTATTTTACAACAAAATTACGATTCAGTTATATCAGAGGTAACGTGACAGTTGGGAGTTTATGGAATCAAACAGCATCATATCAATTGTAGTAGACTATATGAATTGCCTTATAGTAGAATAGCATTATAGTAGACTATATTCTGCCCATTTGAATGTTTTATTCTGACCATATAAAAACAGACACAGGCTTGAATTAAAGGCAGTAAACACTACATTGTTTCAATAACAGCAGTTTCAGGCAGGTGTTGACGTTCTCATAGGTGCCCCCTGGTGGCCATTCTCATTTTTTTTTTGTGTTTTTGTCTGTGCCACATGGCACCACAACGTGCCACAGTCTGCAATATAAAGGGCTGTTCACATGATAAGAACGGCATTCTGCTGGAGAAATACATTACTTTCAATGAAGGACGCACAAGCGCTTTGCTAATTGCCAACGCCCAGCAAAGCGGTATGCACCACTCAAAAATACTGTCCAGCTCAAAGTTAAAGTAATTTGGACTTTGATACCTGAAGTCGCTGACCTCCTAAAGTGCAACCAATTGGATTAGTGTGTGCTCCAGTTGTTTGATTAACAAAATGGAGGAGAAGCTAATTTTTTGTGTCCGAGTTCTCCAAATGAACAAGGACTTTTTTGCTCCAAACTCAAATGCATGTTTAATACAAACTTTGCTTCGATTGTCTCTTCTGGTTCATTGGCTAGCGTTGCGCCATACCTTGCGTTGGGCAAAGCGCATACCGTGAGTCATGTGCATGGCCCTTAACGAAGCATGCCGCACCACTGACCACCCCCTTGGAGCTGGAATTAGATGAGCGACATCTGTATATATCTATTTTTTATTGTAGTCTTCTCAAAAGACATCTGAAATAATAAACTCATTGCAAACTAAGTGACACTACGAGCTATGACCCTACAACTCCCATAAGCACTCCCTGCACACAACGTTTGATTCTGGCTCATTTGTGTTTGGCGTACTGCCTCGCGCTTGTGCGCCAGTGATCGACAGCGTGAACAAGATAGGCTACGATGTGGCACACCATAGTCAACTTTAATCAAATAAAATGGAATTTCCTAACAACAAAATTGTAGCTAGTGGAAATGCTGAGTGGCTAGTATCTTTGGAAAACCAATAGCCACAGTGGCTGGTGAGCAATAAAGTTAATGTCAAGCACTGCCCATGCCGTTCAAGTTGTGGTGAAAAGCGGTTCTGAAATCAGTGAATACAGGTGTAGCTGGGTATTCTATTGCACAGTAGGTGGGGCTCCAGGCGGCCACACACCTGTAGTGCCTTATCAGGCATGATTGTACTGGTATTCATAGATGTTCGTGACGCATGCGCATCCCCATTATGGCACCTAATTCCCTCAATGGCGTCTACAGACATAATATTCCAAGTTAACCATTGGTTACCATTTGCCAGAAGACAAAGCAGACTGAAGTCAAGATGTCTGCCAGTGTTGCTGTCAACTGCATCATTCGTTTGGACTTGGAGCAGCCAAGGATTCAGCAGTTCAACTACGTTTTTTATGGGTTATGACGGTATATTATTTTTTATGACGAAATTATGACGATATATTATTTTTTCGATGCGCAGGACGATCGAGAATTTGTTGTAATAAGCTAACAGTAGCTTGTAGTGACGCATGCGTCACTAAAGTAGCTACTAGGTTGTAGTATAAATATCTGTCTGCCATAGTTTATATGCTATGCTGAGTGCTGTACAGTATCTTAATTATAGCAAAAAAAACATATGGAGTTAGATATCTGCCAAAAGGTTAAGCGTACGTATTGTTTGGATCGTGAGAAAATACATTCGTAAATTGGTATGATCGTAAAAAAGGTAAGACGCAAAACATGAACCGTAAGCGTGAAATTAAATCTGAACGTACAAACACCCTTTTACGACTTTCCACACGTTAAATTCTTACTTTACGTCGCCATTTATTTGTTTACAAAACGTTTTTCTACGTACAAACTCTAGTCAGTAATTTGGCATATGCAAAGATAAGACCCGAACGTAGCTCTTCGAAACTGGAACGCTAGCAACAATAAGTTGGACCGCTAGCCCAGGGTTCAACCATAGCGTTGCCATTCCGGATATCATGTTCAAAATAAAAGTCCATAGCTGTTTTTTTAAGGCTGCTTAACAACATTACACCAGTAGGCTATCAAGCATTTAGGCGTTAGGTAAAAATACTTGTGTGAAAATGACAAGGACACAGTATACCATTGCATAGAATATCCTTCTGAGCTGCAAAATATAATGAAGTGATTTAGGTCAAGATATTCTTTAAATATTAGTCTGGCATGTACTATTTAATTGCTGTGTTCTGTCCATACTATTTATGATGGCTGTATGTGGCCTGGAACGTCTTTAGTAATTGCTTAACATTTCGTTTTAGTTAAGTATTTTAAAAATTCTAATTTTACAGCAACAACCCAGGGGGAAAAAACAAAGACCCATAAAGCAACGCTGTTTGAGTATTTGGAACCACAACAAGTGTGTTGGCCTACACAATAATACAGTTTCTATGAGTTTGAGTGATTTTTATAACACATGAAACCTATGCACAAAGAGCAGTTACGCATATGAAAATCAGCATTCACTATGCATGCATGAAATAAGAGGAGACTTTTAAATTGAAATCTTGTAGGATACCCATTTCCAGTTTCCCTGATTTCCTGTTGGTCACACTGCCTCTGCTTGTTATTAGCACTCATCCCGTAAAGTTTCGGTTACGTTTTTTGGGAGGATGAGATGAACTCCAGATTGTGATGCTGTATTTTAGAATTGTAAAACTAGATTTGTACAAGCAAAAAATATTTGTCCGTTATCGTGACAGGGTGTTTGTACGTTAACAGATCTAATTTCATGCGTACGTTTCATGTTTTGCGTATTACTTTTTTTTACGATCATACGGATGGATTTTACGGATGGATTTTCTTACAATCCCAACAATATGTACGCTTAACCTTTTGGCAGATATCTAACTCCATAAAACCACATTTCTTAAACGCAAACTGTAATTGTCCAAATTAATTTTTGTTTGACACCAGACATAGGTGTCCACAATAATCCAAATCTAGCTAGTATACTACTAGCTAAGTAGGTGTAGCTAGCACACATGGATTCTAAGTCAGCCTAGCTATAAATACTTATCTAGCTTTGTTCTTATTTCAATGAAATTCTATAGTCTTGTCAATTTTCCATATGGCCCACATTATAGTCAGTGAAGGCCAAATGACAGGCTAACCTTGCCGTCTCTGCCTCCAGTTCCATCTTTACGCAACTCTTGGTCAAGCCTACACATCTCCAGTTCTTGATTAAGTCTACGTGTCTCCTGCTCTAGTCTACGTGTCTCCTGGTCTGCCTCGAGTTTGCGCGTCTCCTGGTCTGCCTCAAGTTTGCGCGTCTCCTGGTCTGCCTCAAGTTTGCGCGTCTCCTGTTCTGCCTCGAGTTTACACATCTCCAAGTGGAGAGTCTCTCGCCTGATCTGTGCTCTCTCTTCCGCCTCCACCTGGAGCTGTGTCAAACGGGAAGTCCTTCTGGCGTCACTGTCTGACAGCGGGGAGAGTGGGTTAAAACGGGGCAATGTGGCTGGAGCCTTGGCCTCGTCCTCAGACATGGACGGGCTTACAGGAGCAGCAGCCACATCCCGTACAGGAGCAGCAGGCTCAGGCAATGGCAACACAAGCACTTGCTCCTCCAACAAAACGTCTAACAATTTTTCTGACCTCCGCTTTAACTAAACTCGTCGGAATGTGAATGGAAAAATGGTCAGCCAGAGCCTGTAGATCCACTCTACGGCATCTATCAAAATCCTCCCATGTAGGGTTATTCAAAAAGGTAACCAAATCAAAAGTAGCCATTGTAAGCCAGAAACACGAGCCAAAAAATACCGAACACTACACCAGCCGATCACACAATCACAGCTGCACAGTTCAACACTAGACACCAAGTGCATGAGTGGCATGGGTATCAATGAGATATCCCGGACGAGCCCCCACGTTATGTTACGAACCCAGTGGCTCTAGCAGTCTAGGGTGGATGGTACAGAGACCCGTAACAAAACTCATGCAAATCAGTTTAGTGTAAAGGCACAGTGAGAACAAATGACAGACAACCAAAGCTACCGTCAAACATAAAACGTTTATTATAAACACACCGTAAAGGGGTTAGGGAAAAGGGGCTGAGCTGGACCCAAGAAATGAAATGATATAGTCAAAACACAAATCAAGAACCGCTTAGCTGACTACTAACCAATACAAAAATACAGTGGGTGGTCCGCTCAGTTCTAACTAATGTTTTTAGACACCGTTTTCCTACGGGTTGTGCATGCCCAAGGGCCACTTGCTAAAAAAAACCTTTTCCCAGGGACACAAGGACAAACAAAACACACAGGTTGAACAAGGACTAAACAGCAAACAATTGACTAGACAACACCAAACAAAACACCACAGCAATACATACTCACATGAAACAGGACAAAGTGAGATGTATGTGCTAAATTAAGTGATGTATGAATGAACAAATTGTCTGTCTATCAAAAAAGGTATGTATCTCAAGAGTGTCTATGTCCATGTGCAGTAAAGAAAAAGAGTCTCTCTGGGAGAACCAACTGACTGGGTTTTTAAACCAGGGATGTGTGATGTGATTGGGTACAGGAAAACGGAACAGGTGGTGCAATTAGGAGGGGTGTCCACTGATTGGTCCACCTCAGCAGTCAGGCGATGCACTCATGACTGCCAGGTGGGAAACACCAACGAGCACAATCAGGAACATAAGAGACACCTGGGGAAATGGCAGGAGGGGAAAAACACAAACGCACATACAGGGTACCTGCATGCGTAACAGTGGTATGTGTCGTTTCAGCCTTTGCTGATCATTCTTCTGCTGGCTGATGACCTTGACTGCATCTATGCTCTTAAGTAACATTGTCTTTTGAAAAATCTAGCTTCTAGTGAAAAATT
The DNA here is from genome assembly GCA_016801175.1 of Esox masquinongy. Taxonomy (NCBI): domain Eukaryota; kingdom Metazoa; phylum Chordata; class Actinopteri; order Esociformes; family Esocidae; genus Esox; species Esox masquinongy. The sequence continues at coordinate 47,574 of JACXGI010001398.1, read as the reverse complement.
GGGCATCAGCAGCATAGTTGACCGGTGGAATTTTTTCCCTCTGAGGCTGCAGCCAAGGCCAAATTGGCACAAGAGATTTTGCTATGCTCAAGGTTAGTTTTGCTTTCTGTGCTTTTCTTAAATGCTTGTCTGGATGCTATTAGTAGAATGCATTTTTAAATAACAAAAAAGGAAAAACTAGGCAAGCCTAGTTCAGCTGGCCCATGGCTAGAAGTAACTGTGGTGAGCCAGGAACGGAGCTTGAAGAGCAGCAATTTATTCACTTAAATTGTATTTGCAAACTATATTATTTCTGGCTTGGAGAAAAATGGTGGAGAATTCAATATTGTAACAGCATGGTATATAAAAAAAAATAATCGACCCGCTGACCCTGTTGCCCCAAAACTAGCTAATGTCGATGGCTGCGCTAGGCTTTGCATTAGTTGAATGGGACTGGTCCAAAAATGAGACAATGAAAATGGTATTAGATATTATATGTATTGAAATTATGACAACTTGCTACGTAGCTGTCTGAATGAAACAGATTGTTTTTTGGGGGGGAGGGGAACATTGTTTCTATCCATCATTAGCCAGCTTTTTTCTGGCCAGCTTTCCCAGTTAAAAACATAACTTAGTATTGATAGCCATATGTTTGTTAGGGAAGAATATCATTTGGATTATAGCTACCTTGAGGTCTGGGAAAATGTCCATGCAATACGTATAATGGTAAGATTTTAACAGGCGTTTTATATGTATTAAATACAGCTCTGTTTCGCTACTCAGAAAAATTGTGACAGTAAGTGTTTTTTGGACATGCTGAAAGAAGGAGACTTGCACATCCAGGACCTACTATCCTCTTGGAGCATGGAACTAATGAAAACACTCAGGTCGATAGACAGCTAATGGGCATAATGCAGCCTCAATCACATATGTATTAACATGTATGTCATCAGTCAAGAATATTAAATAATGTCCTGTGTCTCTCCACTTCCATCAGTTTTCTGTAGTTTCTCTGTAGCTCATGCATGTTGCTCATGCTCTTGATCAACTTCAATGCCTGTTTGAATACCCAAAAAAATTATCCTTAAAGCCTCATCACAAGGCAGGTCATAACATGCATACATTCAATATATTAACCTTATCTCTGTATTTAAACATTTGACATGCAATGACAGTCTCTTCACAATCATTCCCATCCAATATGTATTTTGACACCCATGACCCAACACTGAACACTGGTGCACTGCCTTTCACTGGGAAAGATAAAGCCCTGTGGTTCAGATGGGAAGCTCAACATGGAGCTTTTATAGGCAGGTATCTAATTTGTCCTCTTGCTATGGATTTGCTGTAATTTGAGATCTTGGCCCACCTGTTGATGACCTCAAGGAAATTGTCACTTTAGTACCTGGAAGGCCTAGAGCTTCAGAAGTGGATGCTACAGAAGTGGAGCTTGTAGGTTGTGTTGGTTCTGATAGACAAATTGAGGGTGGCATCCACATAATAAATGAAAAGTTATATCAGGTTTAAAACAAGGTCATATGACCCAGTAGGCTGACTGTTCTGTTCCTGTGCTGTGACAGATTTAATTTCAGAAATTGTTGCTTTTCAAGGTGTCAACATGATTTGAAAAGTCTTGACTATGGATTAACTTATTCTTAGACACACAGTGCTGCAGTAGTTTTGTAATCAAGTTGAATGTATTTTTTTCTACCATCTACTTGAATTACGACTGTTCAAAGCTTGTCCAATTTTCAACCTGTGACGTAGAGAACTTTCCAGATATTCACAAAAATATCTCCATGTCCTGAAATGAAAAATAGAAAGAACAATAAGTTGCAACTGCTAATCAAAGATGAGGTACCATACCAACATAATATGGCAACCAGAGCTATGTGTTAACAAAATATATAGTTGTATAAATGTATATAGTTGTATTGATTTACATCTGGTTCCTGTGTAGCCCCTTTGTTAGAGCTTTTTGGTAGCAATGCCTTGGTTGTGTTTCTAATTCCTGCAGGGATGTCACAAATATTTATTTACTAGTTTGCATTAGATGAGTGCTTCTGATATTGAACATTTTGTAATATGTCAGTTTGTGAAATTCTTTAATAAAATTATAATATTATTAATGCCTCATAAGTACTTATTCTGGGTTGCTGATTGCATAAATTAGGACATCATTGCAATGTTTTGAAAATGTACACTCATCGACAAATCTAAACTCAAACAGAAACAGTCAGTAGTTATATTAATGATAGTCACCTGTGGTCTCCCTGGTTAATAGTACACGTTATTAAAAGATGTTAAGACTTCAGTTTGTCTCTACAGAGCATGCTTAAGTCGCTGCCTTATGCATGCTTTCCTTTGTGCGCACAGTCAGTTGGAGACAACAGCACATTTTTAAGTGACTACATTAATGACAGAGCAGTAACACAAGTATTCAGCCTCAAAATACAGCTCAGGTGCATATTTTTTCCATTGAAAATCCTTGAGATGTTTCTACACCTTGATTGGATTCCATCTGTGGTGAATTCATTTGATTGGACATGATTTGGAAAGGCACACACCTGTCTATAGAAGGTCATACAGTTGACAGTACATCTCACTCAAAAACAAACCAAAGTAATTGTCCAAGGGGCTCAAAGACCCATTGTACTTAATCGTTGTTTGGAGGTTTATGTTAAAACCTGGGAATGCAGTGAACTCTGCTTGGTTGACTTTTGAACAGTCCTGCCTCCCTGACAAAAAGTTATGATGGTTTTATTGTGGTTGTCCCTTGCTGTGCTCTCTGCGTACGCATGTCTGCAACCTGGCATATGACATGGAAGATCAGTGATATCACCAAACATGACAAATCAGTCCCCAATTTCTGACACAGAGGCTTAGAGCCAGCTCCTCTTCACATCAAGTTTACATGCTTGATTAACAGCCGGTGTCCTGCTTTCTCTTATATCTGCTATGCTCTGTTAGCTTGGTCTAGTATAGCCCTCTGCTGGCTGAAAACAAATAATGCAAGAACATGGTAATACATAGTACATAATAAAACTCAAAGGGATTCTTTTGTTATGAGTTGCAAACAAAATCCCCTAATTTTCCATATTCCATTCTCAATCTAATATAATATAGAAGTGTTTCACTTGTTATCTTGTTAATATGGATACTGTAAATACTATAATTATAACTTGTAAGTGTAAATATAGAACACATTGTGGAATGTGGTAGGTCTGATATTGGTATTTTGCTCTTTTTCTTGCTTATTGACTTTCCCAATAAAAGCTTTCACGGATATAAAAACAGAGAATACAGATCTGATCCAGTATCTGACAGGGTCGCATGTGACATTATGTAGGTTACCGTCGCATCTGAAGTCATGCATGGCAGCCACAGATCTCAGATCTGTGTGATAATAGGTCAAATATTGACCAAATCTGATATTATATTATTATGTCCTAATGGTTAAGTATGCTTTACATTTTCTGTTCATCAGATGCAGACAGGTTTTTGGGTCTTCCCCAGCATTTTCTGCCTTCAACTGGCCAGTTTATACAATGCTGTCCAAAAGTGTTAAAGTTCAAAGCCATTCATCTGAACAGTAAGTATATAAAAATATATAACATTGAAGTAAATGCATTAACAGAAACATTAATACAATGAAAAGTAACAAAATGACTGTGTTTTTAAAACATGTCAGTCATTTCTTTGGCTGCGCTTAGAAGACTAAACAAAAGCTCCTTGCAGGATTTGCTGTAGTCAGTCTTTTGACCTTGGCTGCTTGTCATTTCTTTTGCTGTCAGTGTGATCCCACACAGGTTTAATTATGTTGAGGTCGGGGATTTTGGGTGGCCAATCAAATATTGTGTTTGTTCCATCTACAGATATCCTCTTCTCATAGGTCTTAATCATCTTTCTATAGTGTTTGAGGTCATAACTTTGCTAAATTATAAAAATATTGCCAGTCAGCCAAAGAGCGCAATTTCTTGAATTATTTTGACAGCCTGTATTTTGGTGCCAGATGACTTTGTAATGTACTGATAATGTTATATGTATAGTGGTTTTACGAGCAAACAAATAGTTAATGCCTGGTAAGTTAAACCGTGAAAATAATTAAGCCTTTGAACACTTTTTCAGATGACCCAGGGGATTTGCTCTGTACTATAAATCTTTGTGTTCTGTACTTCTTTCATATTTGTGGTCTTGTCACAACAGGCTCAGGAGAATGGAAGACCGGGACATCTTTTGTCCTCTGAAGCACATCCCACCAAGCTGTTCTGCATCTTATCTCTAACCTCAACCCCAAGGAGCAAGGAACAACAGTGTTGATGCACAGTGGTTAGGAAAAAATCCCTAAAAAGGGCCAAAACTTAGCAAAAAACCTAGAGAGGAACCAGGCTCAGAGGGGTGACCAGTCCTCTTCTGGCTGTGCCGGGTGAACATTTTAAGAGTACAAGTTGTAATAATTAATAAATGCATCTGGGCTTTGTCTAGAGTCTATAAAACATAATCCAGGTCAGAAGCATGACCAAATGGACAAGGACGGACAATCCGGGGGGAGGAATGGTCAGCGGAGTGGCAGCTGAAATCATCAGGTATCGTCTTGATCTGCAACACAACCAGGAGCACTTTGGACAGGGACAGCTACTAGTCTTTCGAGCTGGTACTCCTGAGGTGTGGTCCAAGACCTCATGTCCTCCTAAATTTAAACAGAGCAGGAGACAAGGAAAATTTAGAGAGTGCATTCTAAATTGAGAGAGAGATTAACAAGGATTTACAATGGAGAAGGAGAACTGACCCTACTCCCTCGGCACAATAATATAGCAGCGTAAAACCTTGAGCTGAGACAGGGGGTCCAGTGACACAGTAGCCCTATCTGAGAGTAACCCCGGACAGGGCCCAAAAGTCAGGAAGTCAATCCACCCACAATGCCAAGCATCAACCAAAGGGACACCAACCAACCACAACCACCCTCAAAGAGGGCTGAGTATCACCCACAGAGTTCACTCTGATTGCACGAGGGCAGCAATGGAGAAACAACAGTAAGCAGGTGACTCAAACGGCATTGGAGAGAGGACGTCCAAGTGGAGATGAAAGCCCATCTGGAAAGACAGCAAGGGTGGACAGTATCCAAGCCTTTCCGTTCACCTTCACACCCCAGGGACAGAACAAATCTTAATCATAGACCATGCTGATGAGTCTTTAGTTTGTACTTTGCAAGTACAAACAGGTTTGAGGGTAACACTGAGGTTTCTCAGTTTTTTGGGATACGACCATGCAACCGTCAATGTTCACTGTGAGATCTGCCAACAAAACTCTTCGTTTCCTGGGTCTTCAAACAAGCATTTCTGTTTTTTCTGAGTCTGAAAGCTAAAGGTTCTCCGTCCATCACGTCCTAATATTTGTAACACATGCTTTCAAAGTAGCTAATTTTGGGGCTTCTCCATGATTCATCGAAATATTCAACTGTGGGTCATCAGCATCACATTGAAAATTGACATAGCTTTGTAAATTAAAAAGTACCAATGAGAGAGCCTACGAGTCAACAATGAGGGCCTGCCAACTCTGTTGTACACAACACAGTGATGAGTGAGTGCTCTATAATTGGTAATGAACTTTAAAGCGCCAAGGTAAACAATGTCGAGATCATGTAAGGACTGACAAGAAGCATGCATGTAGATGGCATCCCTGTAATCCCTGTAGGCATACATATTGCAAGTACAAGTTTTATGCCTGTTACCTCTAGTAATTAGCTAGAGGTAACATTAGCAACTACTAAATACAATTGAATTCGAATTACCCATTTGCCTATGTATCTTCCTGCCCCTGCATGGTCCTAGAATGCAATTCCCAAACAATCGAGGGACATGTTCCACCCATGCATAATGAAACCTACACCTGTCACCCAAAAAGTGAGGATCATCAACATAGTATTTAAAACTTGGTCTTCTTAGTGACCAGTGGTTTCTGCCTCTCCAGTCTTTTATGAATCCCATTTTTGCTCAGTGTCTTTCTGTTAGTGGAGACATAAACACTGACCTTAGCTGAGGCAAGAGAGGCCCTTTGTGACTCCCTGGAAGAATTTATGCTTTGCTCTTGGAGACATTTTGGCAGGACGGCCACTCCTGGAAAGATTCACTACTGTCACAAATGTTCTCTATTTTGAGATTAAGGCCCTGACTGTGGTTTGCTGGAGCCCCAGTGTCTGAGAAATGTAACCCTTTTTAGAAATACATGCATTAACAACTGTCTTTTGATTGTGGCATGATATGGCTTTCGAATGTGTGCTAAAAAATTCAATCTGTCGGGAGGGCCAAAGTTAGTAATATATTGTGCAGGGCTTGCCCAGATCATGTCTGATTGTATGTAAAAGGCATTTAAATACCTGACAACGATAATTACTTAAAATGACAAGCACTTTTCAGTTACTTTTAATGTAATTCTGTTGGTTTAAATCTGTAATATACCAGTCATTGGACTTTAGTGTTGTAAGTATATTCATTCAGATTTCTGCATTAATAATCAACCATGGAGTGTTGTAGAGAATAGATTAGAATGGACACCTATCATTGTCATTATTGCCCTCACCTGTGTTCCAGATCACTGTCCCTATTTAAGTTCCTTCTTCCCTCATGTGTCATGACAGTCTTTGATTGGATTCTATTCCTTGTATGTTATCCTGTTTTCATGGTTCCAAGTTCTGTTATGTTTTATTATTCGTCCTCTGTTCTCCCTGCACCCGTGTCCTGCTTCCATCTGCAACGTTACAATTAGGGCAATATACAGCATGCATGTCATCAGATAAGTAGAGTAATTCTCTTATTCATGAGAACAAGGAAACGACAAACCTCTTCAAATTCACACAAAGGACCTCAGTAATTAGGTGAGCTCACGAGAGGCTGAGGCTGAAACAAAACTAGATTACATTCTTACTAATTCAAATGGCTTACAAAACCATAGCTAAACTGAGGCCTTGAGAATAAAAAAGTGAGTCCTTCTGTGAGTGCTGAATACAGAAAATAAAAGTAAACCGGTTGTAAATGAAGAGATTCATTAATTACGCCAATTTAAGCTAGATAGTATCAGTTAAAAAGGGCAGGTTGAACACTGGATGATTCCCCAGCTTTAAGGCAGAATTACTCCACTAATCTCTTCTGTCACATTAAGTGATGTCCCAATCTACCGTTGCTTTGACGGGTGTTCAACATGTCAATTTAAATTAGCATGGTCTTAACTAATACCTCTCTTCTACTTCTAGTGTGCAAATTTTCACAGATACCTATTTAACATAGGCCATGTGCTTTAACATCTGCTAGTGTATGCAGAGTAAAGCCAGAAGATCAGAGACAAACTCCATTGAGGAGCAGGGTTTGGATTTAGGTTTCATGATCCCTTTATAATAGAATGGGTGGATGAGTTTGTATGTTTAATGCATGCGTGTGAGAGAGTTTGTGAATGCCTTTCTTGTACTGTACATACTCTAAGTTCAACATAGTAACTGTGTTCTTCCATATGGCTCAAATTATTATTAGTTTCACTGGAATGTCCCTGTAAAAACAATGAGTCACCATGAGGAAACTTGACAGAACATTTACATGTTAACTGGTCATTTACATTTGATATACATAAACTGGCTTTAGATACATTAAATTTCATGAATCCATTCATTCTAGCATTTGTTGTTGAAAAGACTAATGGTGTACTGATAGTGTGTGCTAGTAGTTCATGTGTGCATGGAACTGGATTTCAATCTTCAATTCAATCTGTATAATCTTTCTCAGTCTTTCTCATGCAACCCATTCTGTACACACATGACAAGATATCTGCATGCAAGTTAAGTTCTCTGCTCTCTCTGTGATGTACATTTCTTGGTTGAACAAGCCATTCTATGCCTGCGCAGTATTAGGCATTCATCTTACACCATAAGTCTAATTACTGTGCTTTATGATAATCAATGAGAGATGCAGTGGTCTACTGCTCAGTCCCTTAATCCTATATAGGGATTAGAAGAGCAACAGTTTCTCAATACATTACTATTAAATCCCATGAAATCATGAGCTGGGCTATCAAAACATTTCTCAGTTTATGAGTATATCTGCATATCAGCTACATCTGCATACTGAAAAATTTAACTGTGGATACATCTAGAGTAATGTCCAACCTGCATATAAAGCACTGATCTATGGACATATTCAACTTATAAACACTGTGTATAGAAAAAGATCCCCTAACCTAAACCTAGAATGGTCCTAAAAATACATACATTGAATAAAATGGCTATATGCTTGTATGTCTTTTTTACTGAAACTGTAACCCTGTGTAACATTTTCCATTTTGAAGGATGGCTGTGTGGTTGGTAAGTGCAAACAATAGCTAGTTAGCAATTTAGCTTACATTACATTATTTGAGGCAGATTCTATTTTTTGCTGCTTGTGCTGATTGGGAAAATGTATGAAATAGCATACATTTTTATTGTTTGACGGCCATTGCAATTCCATCAGCTGAAATGTAGGTCCATTTTAAATTCAGTCCAGTGCGGAGAAGGAGGGATGGATAATGTAGCTAGCTACCTGTTGGTACTACATCCTGAAATTGCTATGAACTCTAAATATTGTTGATTGCTTAGAACCAAGAAATGTAGATGAGATGCACAAACATCCAAAAATACAGAGTGCATCTTTCAGTTATGCGTAAACAACTAACTAGCTGACCATGTTCTGCTGCAGCATGGGTTCCAAATCCAGAGCTTTTTTCTGGTGGGAAGTGTGGAATGGAAACATTTGGTTTTGGATTGTTTACAAAAAATGACAAATCCATTGTTGCCCCTTTAAAAACAAAATATGGAAAATGTGAAGCATATGACTACTTTCTTATGTCCCGCACAACTACAGGCTCAGGTGGCGGAAATCCAGGGCTGCCAACCGGTGCTGTGGAACATTCCCCACCCGAGAGAGTGGAACTGAGCTATTTTTTTATGAGTCAGCCCACGCCAGATTCAGAGAGAGTTGCCACAACAATTTCTCTCCTCATCGGACAAACTCTCGAGTGGCCTACAGCGTTTTGGGAGAGTGGTGCGGAGGAGCTCTGTTCTCTAAGTCTTGTCTGTTCGTGGCCCTATTTGGAGCAGTTTTTGATCATGTGGCTGAGGGAAGAGCGGGAGGTGAGCTGTGTATGACACAGGGCGGTTGTATGGCTTCGTAGTATGCACTGTTATTTCGGACGAGGGCCGTATCCAGTGGTTGGAATGAGCTGGCTCTTTGGACCGCCTTCTGCAGGGGGTTGCGGGAACAGGTCCAGATGGAGCTGGCTCCTTTTAGTGAGACCCTGCCGCTGGATGCGTTCATCGCCCGAGCTATTGCCATCGACAAGCAGCTCCGGGACTGTCCAGATGTCCTCCCTCTTTTCCCCTGTTGGATTGAGCCGGACTACAAGCCAATGGAGCTTGGAGTCATGAGACTGCCTGCAGCAGAACAATATTGTTGGATTCAACAGGGCTTATGCCAGGAAGGACCCAGTAGACACCTGGCAGGGGTAGGTTTCCAGCGTGCACAGCTGGTCACAGAAGGCATTAAGGGGGTAGAAGTTGTAGCCAAATCTTTCTGATGTCCAGTTGTGTTATCTGGTGACTTTCCCATGTTTCCCATGTCATGTTTCCTCAGCCCTAGTTGACTCTGGAGCCATGGGGAGTTTCATTGATCAGACTTTCGCCGCTGCTCTCCGCTTGCCGTTACGGGCTGGTACCATCACCCATATCACCCCTCCTATTACAATCCCCATAGACGGCTGTCATCAAAAGAGACTGGAACTAATGGTCAGCCACTCACCTCTCCATGCTGTCATTCTGGGTCTCCTCTAGCTTCAGCTGATGACCGGGCCATCTCCTGGAGCAAGAGGGAGATCCAGTCCTGGTCCCGACATGCTGGAAGACCTACATGCTCTTCAACTGCGGACCATGACTGTGGAGAGTCCTGTGTGTGACCTCCATCCCAACATCCTGTGCGTGTATACGGATCTGGAGGAGGTGTTTTCGAAGGAATGCACATGTCTCCCTCCTCACCACTCATGGGACTGTGCCATGAACTCACTGCCTGGAGCCTTGCCCCCGAGGAACCGGGTATATCCCCTCTCTGTGGCCGTATCCAACACTACGGAGAGATTCATCACAGAGGCACTGCGGCAGGGGTTTGTTAGGACATCTATTCAATGGCATTGGCGGGGTTCTTTGTGGCAAACAAGGAAGAATGGAGGACTTTGTCCCTGTATCGAAGATAAAGGGCTGAATGAGGTGACGGTGAAGTATCGCTACCCCATGCCGTTAGTGTTGTTGGCCATAGAGCAACTATGGGGGGCTTGGTTCTTCACCAAGCTCGACCTCCAGAGTGCATACAACCTGATACGCATATGATACGAGATATGTGGAAGACGGTGTTCTGCTCTACATCTGGACACTACAAATACCTCATCATGCCATATGGACTGGTCAATGCTCCGTCTATGTTCCAGGCCTTCCTTGAAGAGGTATTTCGGGATATGATTGGGCAATGATGGTCTACATAGATAACATACCCTCCAACACTACACAATAATCACATGATGGTTTACTCTCCAACACTAGTTGATCACATCGTCTATGACCATGCTGTTCTCTGTCACCTTCTCCAGCACCACCTCTACATCAAGGCGTAGAAGTGCCAATTCTACCAATCCACCGTCTCCTTCTTAGGCTACAACATCGAGCCGGAGGTAGTTAAGATGGAGGAGCTAAAAGTGGAGCAGTACAGTCCTGGCCAGTTCCTAACACCATCAAGGGCCAACAACATTTTGGGGTTTTGCCTACAGGGATTACCATCGCCTTGCCTCTCACATTGTTGGTGAAGGGCAGCCCCAACACTTGGTCTGGACCCCAACGGCAGAAGGTGCGTTCCTGGACCTTAAGTGGCAGTTCACCATGGCCCATTTGATCCACCATCCGGATCCCCTGAAGCTCTTCATCGTGGAGGTAGACGCGTCAGAGGTTGGAGTAGGGCCTGTCCTATCTTAGCAGCAGGGGAATCCACCAAAGATGTTCCCCTGTGCGTTCTTCTTCCAGAAGCTGATTGCTGCGGAGAGGAACTACAATGAGGGAGACCAGGAATTGCTGCCAAATTAATATTTTAGCATGTGCCAATTTTAAATTCTTAATCCAGTAAACTTACTATTATATATTTCATTTAAATAAATCTATTGTATCTATTGTGTGTCATTTTAAATGGGTTTGATACCCTTTTCAGCCATAATACCTGTACAACAACTGCAACAATGTTATACTGTATAACAACTGCAACCATAACTTTCAACTCCATTTGGGCTTCTATCTATCAATAATGAATCAGAGAGTCTGTAGTAATTTTGCTGTTCTTGATCTGGATGATCCGCCCATTAAAGAGCGGGAGTGGTGTTAAATGTGAAATGATAAGTAAGTGGAGAGGCAGTGTAGCTACATGTAGACACTCAAGAGTAAACACATGAGTTTCCCAGGCTTACCATATCTCCACTTAATTTGTTTTATCCTGTAAGAATCATCAATATTAAACAGTAAAAGGAGTGGCGAGAAAGTGCTGAGCTATAAGCTTTTAGAAACTGTGGTTGAACCCCTGTGTTTCAAGAGATAAATGAGAGAGTAAATGCCAGAGTTTTTATTTTTTCTCCCTTTCCTTATCCGCTCAGCAAGGTCTGCTCATTTTGAAATAATTTTAAGATTTTCGTGAAACATAGAGCATGCTATCTTTTTTGTTTCATGTCCGTCAACCTTTCTGATCACAGACAAGTTGTGTCAAATCCTATCAATCTCCCTAATGTTTTCTTAAAAAAGATCAAATATGTGTAAATATTGACTAGACAATCTTTTTGTTAGGTATTTACCGTCTTAATAATGCTGTCCATAAATGAATCAAGACTGCATTCTGCAACTGTTATTAACATAATGATATGTGATAAATGACAAGTGTTGGTGTTCTTTGCGCTAATAGCATGGGAATATGAGTTTCTTGCTGTCCCATTAGTAGGGGCTATCACAAGTATATCCCCTACGAGTTAGCTGTGTGATAATTGTTTACAGTTAGCCTGGTGAGTAGTAACTCATTTTTAAGTGCTTGTTGCAAAGTGCAGGTTTCTACAGTTCTCCTGTGCCAGAGCGCCCATGTCGATTGGTGTAGATACTTTCATACATTGACTTCTAATAAATAACTTATTTAATAATTGAAGTAGAAACATTTCAGTTATCATTAATCCAGTAGTGGTTTAGTGCATAGTGTCACTGACTTCTGAGCAAGAACACGCCAGATCAAATTTAGATGATCTTTTAGATTTCTGTCATTTGAAAAAACAGTTGATCGAATAGGGTTTAATTTATTGCAACCTATGGAACCCTTTTCATCCACACACCTTTATCATCACAGACAGTATAACTGATGATTGATGAATGGTTAAAGGAAAAGCAAGCTGGAAAGGCAAGAGAAATATGAAATATGAAACCCACATTCTTATTTCCCTTTTAATTGGGCACACACCAAACTGTTGCGACACAAAATCTTTTCCAACAATATGGAAAATACATCTGTATGAACACTGAACATCTGACTTTTGTTTCTAACCTGCAGATGTCACCACCGATAATTTTTTTTGAGTGTCTGATAAAGGTCTCAATGTTTTTCGGAAAGTGTCATTCTGTCCATCACTACTTACTACTATAACACAACAAGGTTTTACAGGACTCTGCAAGAAATTCAATGGAACAAGGAACAATGACAACAGACAGGGAACCGGGGAGACTAAATAGGGAGGTGATGAGGGTAAAACAAGACACAGGTGAGTAGACTAAACAAGACACAGGTGAAATCAATGAACTCAAGGAATGAAACAACACTGAACATAGAACTATAGCAACTGGCGAGACACTGGCTGTGCCAGCTGTTACATCACTTCCTAACAAGTAACTCTTCCTTAGTGACACCTGAAACTGATCAATATGTAGTACATACTATATATAAACAGTGCCAATATTTACTAGGGTGAAATGAAACATGATTCCACAAGCAGATACATATATTATAGACCTTTAAAAGATACCTTCCCTGGATCAATGCCAGCTTCCCACCTACTTACAAGGTTACACAGAATGCAGTGCTCATGTTCTTTTACTTTTACCATTGACTATTCCAACATCCACTGTTCTACAGCTTTGTTGATATAACTATACACTAGTGATCCACTGGAGTTGATAAAACATCAGCTGAAAACAAACACTAAAAAACTAGAGGTGAAATACTAATAAACTGTGTGGTCACCACCATGCAGTACCCTCTCTGTTTCTACTTTATACTAGAATCATCAACCTGCATCATACTTTGTGGTGGAAACTAAATGATCATTTTCAGTCTAAGACAGTAATTACTCAAAGTTGTGGGTGGTTACTCACACATACATTCACACACACACATTTTAGGTTTTACTTGTTGGGTCTCCAAAAAGTATTCCCTAACCCCTATCCCTAAAAAGACTTCTTTCCTCATGGTGACCAGAAAATTGTACCCACAAGGTCAGATTTTCTCTGTTTTCTATCCTTTAAAGGATTGTGTAACTCAAGTACAGTAACTGTGACATAGTAAAACACATTGTACATTTTATAACAATAAAATAAACACACTAAAAAAGAAGGGAAATAAATCTAGCAAGGATTTAAAGCCTTTCCTCCACTAATACAGTATATGCAGTAAGAGAAAATTGATAAAAAATAGTTGGAAATGCACATTTATCACAATTTCCTTCACAATGTCTGCCTTTATGTTGTTTTTGCCAAGAATAACATTTTTTCTCTACAATTTAAAGAAAAGCATTAATTTCGTCATTGCACTATAAATGAAGATATATTAGCATGTATTAGGGGCTATGGGCATTTCCACTTGTTAAGAGCCAGTATAGACAGGAAAAAAATTAAGTTGTATTGTATTTCAATTTTCTACTTATTCATTAAATGTATTTTAACTGTGCAAAAGTCATTTTGGTTAGTGTTTTTATGGCCTTCTGCACTCCTGATGCCAATGGATCCTCTAGTAAGATACATACCTAAGGTCCAAGCCAGAGCTATTGAACGTCTGACGCACGAGGCTCTCCCTTTCCTTATTTTTTATTAGTACATTATATTTCTTACCCTTTCCTGCTTTTTTTTAACTTCTCCCTCTTCTCCTCATACGTTTCCCTCTCTTTACATTAATTGCATGCTTGTCATCACACCACAACCATTCCTGAGGAAGCTTCTACCCTGAATAGCCAGTCTTTGAGGTTAGAACCCTGGTCCAGGAGCACACTCCATTTGGCTGGAACCATGACGGAAAGTACAGGCACTGACCGCATAATGACCAGTGTCTGAGGGCCTGGCTAATTTTTCATGTTCAAACAGGGCTATCGCCTTCTATCTAGCATCTATTTTACCTAACGATGACTTTAGGGCAAATGTGAAAACAGTCACATTGCAGCAGTCTAAGCTAATCTAACTTTCAGCAGAACCTGCTTTTTCAGCAAAAGCTCTTTCCTCTATTTTCCCCCACTGTATCTATATAATAAAACATACACATGCCTTAAAATGTTACACAGAACTGTAGTTGTATTTCAACTTAAAGGGATTTAACAGTTTGAAAAACTTGAAAAAGAGTAGGCAATGACAATATTTGTTCAAAAAGAAAAAAGATTGATAGCAAAAACCATGAATTCTAAGAGTGGACAGAAATGCATGCATTCTTTCTCCCCGCAACCAGCACGAAACCGGTATCCCCAATATGTAGCAGGAACGTAAACCCTGTGAAAAGTGACAATGTTAAGCACCTCTATGACAACAAACATAGTGATTTCAATAAGATGTATTCCTGGACATAACTGCGAGAATGAGAAACAAGATTAAGCAATTTAAATCCCAGTATGACAGATCCACCAAAGTTGCTGACACACTGCTTGAGGGTAAATGAAAACATGACTAACTGATTCTACTGTCTGATTTCACAGCAATGAGGACAACTGAAATATTAGCTGAAGATTTAGTTTCTTAACATTTCTTGCATTTCATTAGTTGTGGATGAATATCCCAACATCTGGTATATGTCAGATTTCCAAAATGAAACTAAAAAGAAACTGTGAGCAGCTTAACAAATCTAGAAGCGCACTCAGGGAGCAAATATCATTGAGGACATCAAAGTGATGCTGACAATAAGAAGTTAGCGGTCTGCCAGTCCGGGAAAATAGTATTCTGAGGTCATGACGAATGAAACTGATCTGAAACCTTTTGAGATCAGCATTATCTCTACAACAATGCGTGCTATGAGGACTTCTGACAGAGGCCAATGCATGCTTTGATGACTGACTACTGCAAAACAGCAAAGGAAAGATTTTGTCCTCTGTGGTTCTCCATGGAAACACTGCCTTGTTAACCTTGACAACGTAATTGTTTTCAGCAGGTACTTTGAACAAATTCTGTAGCACCTGAACAAAGTTCTTCAACTATTCAAATCTGTGGGTGTGAAGTTAAGGGCCTATTTGTAAGATTTCCAACAATACAAAAGCAGAAAAAAAATCCTGATTATATTATAAATTGGAGTGAGAAAAGATGTTAATTGAAATTTAATTTTTGTCAGTCTATTCATGCTCATTAGATTTGACGTCTTCCTGATGACTTTCTCTTGCTTATTTTGTTCTGCTGGTCATTTGGTCATCTGGAGAAAAATCTGACATAGGCATCTCTTTCTAACAACTGAGGAATACAACCTGAAAAGCTAGCTGTTGGCCACATTTCTCATTAACATGCAAGCTAAAACTCCAAATAGCATGGAGTATTTTCATTTTATAGGTCAACCTGGAATCTCACTATTGTGGCGTGCTTACCCACATACTGCTGACCAACACCACTTGCCTAGGACACAAAAGGCGTTTTTTTTGCTTGACTATAGTCGTACCACTGGCAGGACCGGCTATACAAATGACAATTCTGTTTATGTAGGAGGATGTATCATGCCTGGTGAAGCTCTGCCTGGGCTGTCCTGCAGCCATCTTCAGTTCCAATTTGTTGCATGCCAACTTTGCCTACAGTCTTGTCTTCAGCAAGTGAAATACATGCTCATTTTGATTCAGGATGAATGATTGACTTGGCCAGTCAATAATATTCTTTTTGGCCCTGAAAAGCTCCTTGGTTTCTTTTGCAGTATATGTTTTGGGTCATTGTCCTGCTGCAGGGTGACGTGCATTTGGAGCAGACCATATGTTTCTGTAGTGACGTGCATTTGGAGCAGACCATATGTTTCTGCAAACTTTCATCCTACTGGTGCCCTCAGCAATTACAAGTGAGCTAATTCCAGTGGCAGCCATACATGCCCAAAGCATGACAATTTCACACATAAATTAGTATGTCAGTTCCTTTTTTTCTCCATAATCCTCTGGGCATCACTCTGGTAACTGTGTAAACTGTACACAATATCTTTTTCCGGAAGTCCGGTATTTTTTAACCCATCCTGTTTTGAGGCTAACTAGTAGTTTTGCACCTTGCAAGTCTTCTGAGAATGGTAGTGGCTGACACATTCACATGTACCACCTGTTGATTTTGGTAGGCCTGATGTTTTCGCTGCCCCTGATCATTCTAATTCATTAACATCATGATGGCCAACTTGACTTGCATTGGCAGTACTTTGCTTGTTGCATTGTCAGACACCATCAACTGACACCAAGTGCAAATGCTAAGCCTAGAATCAATCCTCAACATTGACAGCCTTCTTGTATATGCACTAATGATCCAAACAAACAACCTAATTACCTAATAAGAGACAGCTGTGATGCCAATTGTCCATAAACTTTTGTGAACTATAAATGGGGGGACTATATAAAAAATGTTTAAGTGCCAAAACATGGAAATTGTCCAAATACATATGGAATGCACTGTGCAGTATATCTCAAGAAGTGCTTGTTGAGAACCTAGATGGGATGTAACCACTCCCTCTTTTGGGGGCAAGAAGTAACAGACGAAGAAGCCCTGGTGTGCTTACTCCTTTGCGACAACATGTATGGTTCCATTTGCCAACGGAGACTGTATATTGTCTTGGGGACTTTGGTTGCTTCCGGCTTGGCAGTATACTCCACTATTCCAATGAAATGGGAAGTCGCTTGTGCCTATTGTGTGCCACATGGGCATACATGGACTTCTGAAGCATTATAACCTGTTTCTGTTGCAACAGGGAACACAAACACACAATGTGTCATGACCCTCCTAGAAGCCTCACTGGGGCACTTAAGGGTCTGAGTGGTATGGTTGACAAGGTATCATGTCCATTAACTTCTACTGTTCAACAGTGCCATGGTTTAGTGGGTAGTCATTCAGCTCTTTAGAATGTGGACAGTCGCAGGTGTATTCATGGAGTACCCACCTGAGCTGCAGATCAGTAGATCCTCGCATAAACGTGTGCATTAAACAAAGCATTAAAATGTGCATTAAACTAAGCATTAAAATGTTGCGATCCTGAGGGCAGAGGGTTTCAAAGCTTTTGGGTGGAGGTGCTCATCCAGGTAAGGCTTTATGGAAGAAAGACTACATCATCCTGATGACTATGTGGGCTTAACCAGTCACAGGGAAAGGTGACTAATCAGGTACCACACAGGACTCCAACAAAATGTAGATTTACCCAGAGAATGGATTCCATCCATAAAAAACCTGTAGACCCGCCTACTCTCCAGAAACAGAGTTTCCTACTCCTCGACTAGGATCTGGACACAAGTTTTTCTCTAAATGTTTTAGTTATTTAGCAAACTACACCAGGAGTTAAAATCCTGTTTGCAGTATACCCAAATATAGCCTAGCATGTGGCAGTGTATACAGGCTTACAGCATCAGGGGTTGGAGGGTGGTGTTGGAAAGAGTTGTCTTGTCACCCTCTAGTGACTCCTTATGCCAGGTTGCATGCCTGAAAGTTTATTAAGTAGTTAAAGAGTCTGAAGAGTCTGAGTAAGAAAAACCGACGATAGCTATAGTGACACATATATTTCAATATATTGTTGGCAATATGACAAAAGTGTTTGCCTCTGATGTTTTATCTGGGTTTGTTGAGTTGGTTTCAGCTATGTTTGTGACTCAGTGGTTGTAATTGTCTTTCATTTTAGGCCTGTATGAGTGTGCATTCCCCTAGAAAAATTCACCGGAGGTTCTCAAGAAGAAAAGCCGAAAGCCTCAGAAAGTACATGACAGCATGGCAATAGTGTGGATTTACAGTATTTAGGATGTGCTCTCTCTTTCTACCACCTGTGTCTCTTACCAGAAAAGCTTTTCTGTGGCTTTCGTGTGTAAAGAGCACAGAGCAAACACTTCCGTTGGCATCTCCTTCGGAGCTGTAATCTCAAATAATTGTAGGCTTTCATGTATAAGAATGAAGATACCTTCAACCTCAATGAAAATACTGTGTGGTTTTAAGCAGCATGCTCATTAGGGGAAGGGGTGAATGAAAGATTCCACAACTTTCAGCAGAACTGACTGATGCTAAGGAAATAATATGGTAAATAAGTCTGAAAACTATACTGTATGCATTAAATCCATATATTAGCTACCTGACTTTCAACACTTCAAACAAACCAAACAAACTTTTCTTTGTCTGGTCGCATAGCTCCAGTAAAATCGTTATAAAATATGTTATTAACACACTGAACCTAGATCTGTGGGCACATGTGGGATCATCCATCATGGGATCTGACATAATGTTGTATCCAATTCAATCAGACTTACCAGATTAGATCTTGGGTAATCGGATGCATACATGGGTCAGTGACGTGACGTGTACATTTTGCTGTCTGAAATAAATATTTTCAAAACAGCTAATGTGTATATTTCCATTCTCCTATCACTGAGTGTATATTTACCCCACTGTTCTCGCTGGTCTTAGTCACTTATTGTCCGGTTCCCTAGTAAGACTTGTGTGGGGTTTGTTTATTTAGCTGTGTTTATCCTAAGTGAGACTTGTGCACTTCTGTGTTATTGTTACAGAGTAAGCTTTACGCTCAATTTGTTAATCTGGTCAGTTGACCTTGTCCTTCTACCAACTCAAGTAAAGTTTGCTGGTCCTTGCATTTGCTTCATTATTACAATTTGTGACAGAACAACATTTTTAAATACATAAAATTGTCCAGGAAATTTTCTTTTATCATTAGGAGCAACCAAAATTAAGCCACTATATTGTGTTAAATGGAATGAATATAGACATGTGACAGGATGTGACATCATGGATAGGAAATTGAGAGACCCTCTGGTTAAGAAGAATGGTTCACAAGTCTTTAATAATTATTTTAAATGTTTACATTTCCAGTCCCTTTCAGATTCCACCCAAAAAAATGACAACCCTGTTTCCAAGAAAGTTGGGACGCTGCGTAAAATGTAAATAACAACCGAATGCAATGATGTGCAAATCATTTAAACCTTATGTTCAACAGAAAATGGTACAAAGAAAAAAGTATATGACCACTTTGAATTTGATGCCAGCAACACGTTTCAAAAAAGTTGGGACGGAGGCAACAAAAGACTGGAAAAGTTGTGTAATGCTAAAAAACTAAACCTGGTGGAATATCACAGAACTAATTAAGTCAACTGGCAACAGGTCAGTAACATGATTGGGTATTGAAGGATCATTCCAGAGATGATTGGTCTGTCAGAAGTGAGGATGGGGAGGGGTTCACCACCCCCTTCCCCGAAAGACTGCACAGGCAAACAGTGCAACAGTTTAAGAATAACGTTTCTCAATGTAAAATTGCAAAGAGTTTGGGGATCTTATGATCTACAGTACATAACATTATTAAAAGATTCTGAGAATCCAGAGAAATCTCTGTATGCAAGGGACTCGGCCGAAAACAAATATTGGCTGGCCGTGATCACGGAAATCACTTAATGGGCTCAGGAACACATCTGAAAACCATTGTCTGTGAACACAGTACATTGCTGCATCCACAAATTCAAGTTAAAACTCTACCATGCAAAGACGAAACCATGTATTAACAAGATCCAGAAACACTGCCGCCTTCTCTGGGCCCAAGCTCATTTAAAATGGCAAAGTGTAAAACTGAGGCAAAGTGGAAAACTGTCCTGTGGACTGACAAATCAAAATTTGAAATTATTTTTTGGAATCATGGATGCCGCGTCCCCCGAACTAAAGAGGAGAGGGACCATCCGGCTCATTATCAGCACACAGTTCAAAAGCCAGCATCCGTGATGGTACAGTATAGGGGTGCATTAGTGTACATGGCATGGGTGACTTGCACATCTGTGAAACCACCATTAATGCTGAACAATATATACAGGTTTTTGGAGCAACATATGCTGCCATCCAGACGTCTTTTTCAGGGAAGGCCTTGCTTATTTCAGCAAGACAATGCCACATTCTGCTCATATTACAACAGCATGGCTCCGTAGAAAAAGAGTCCAGGTGCTAAACTGGCCTGCAGTCCAGACCTGTCACCCATTGAAAACATTTGGCACATTATGAAATAAAAAATACAACATCAAATTCAAAATGGGCATGTATTTTTCCAAAAACAATAACATTTCTCAGTTTCAACATTTGATATATTGTCTTTGTACTATTTTCAACTAAATATAGGGATAAATGATTTGCACATCATTACATTGTTTTTTTTAATTTGCATTTTACGCAGCGTCTCAACTTTTTGGAAATGGGGTTGTACATCATGCAGCTGCAAAAAACTATAAAAATATTACAGTGGCATGCATTGAGGTCTAAGTCAGAGTAGGCAATAAGAAATACGCTAAAATCTGATATTCTACTCTCTAGTCAGATTGAACTTCCTAGCATATCTATTTCTATTACGTGTCATTAGATTAGAAGCATACATGTTTTAGATGGAACTGTATTGTCGTTGTCCCATGCATGTATTTTTGAGACTGCCCTGGACAATTCCAAATGCAAACATTTTTTTTGCACGTTTCCGTATCACATCACCAGTTTCTTCATGAAAGTAAGCAAATGAGTGCACGAGTAGCGGACAATTGCACAAGCAAAACATTTTTTCAAAATCTCGTCAGCGGATCCTACTTCCCTCAGGAATGCTGTGCATCATGTGGCCCTTTACAAAACAACCAATTAAGTAAAACACAGTAGACATCCCGCAAAAAAACAGCATCGCACCAACGGCCCAAATACAAGCAAATACCTTCTGAAAGATTCCGGAAGCTAACAGCAGGCTAAGCCCCACTCCTACACACCTGCCTCCCCTTGTGAACTCGTCATAGGAGGAACTTAAGTGTTCCCAGGGAGCAGGTCGATGTGGAGGCCGGAAGGAAAGATGATGAAAAGGACATGGCTGGAAGACAAAGTTGGAGGAAGACGGCCAGGATGAAGGGTTCCAGAGCAGCCACCAGAGCTACGACCACCCTCACCCATTACTCCCAAACCCCCACTGGGAGGCTGCCTCAGAATTGTTCCTGCCTCCTCAACGACAGGGTTCGATCTTTCCCTTTCACCTTCACCTCCCCTTCATCCTTCTCTTTTAGTTAATACAACACCCACCGGGGCCCCCAACGCACGGTCTGTGTATGATCCCTGTGTCTCTCCCCGTTAAACTGCACATACACCTACAGTAAATCAGAAGTAAAGACAAAAGTAAAAAGGTGAAGACAAAAGTAGCAACAAAAAGTCAAAGGGTTATATATTATAAAAACAGCAGTAAGACAGTAAGATGTGATGAGATCCAGTGGAGGTTTTTACCAGGGCTGATGCAGGAGGCTTTCTCGTTGACCTTGTTGGAACAAAGATAGAGCTTTATTTCTGCCACAGACTGGTAATCTAATGCAAACATGACGCACAAGAGGGCAACCTAAGGAAGTGGAGTTCGGAAAAAGAAATGATGGCCACACAAATCCGAGGTTTGTGGCTGTACAGTAATTGCCAAAGCTGGGGCAAACCCAGAAATTCCCCCACATTGAGTCTGTTAAGTCATGGTAACTATATAGGACAGCTATGAATCGGACACACATTTACATGTGCACACACACATACTGTGAATACAGACTTGCTCACTCATGCCCATGGTTGCACACACACACACACACACACACACACACACATGCATACAAACTTAGAGTTTAAGGGGTGAAGGATGCTCTATAGTTTTTTATTAATGGAAACTATTTTGATTCTCACTTGCTCAACCAATGGAAAATAATGCATTTCATTCATTGAAATAGAAGCCTTGTGTACCTTGTGTAACATGTGGACAACCCCATGCATACATTTTTATGTAATAGAATGATAACCATTCAGAGATGTCAAAATTCCCCCTTTCATGTGAATCGTTCTGCTCTTGTCCATCAGTGAAAAAACACAGTTTGGCAATTATGCACCTATTAGGATTAGTGTAGATTAAGCTATCATAGGGTTGAGTTTGGAAACGAACTAACACTACTCCAATTACTGGACCATTATCTCTTCGCCACAGCTCTGTGTGGTCTTCACTCTGCCTGGATTTATCTGGACTAGCCAGTCCACTGCCTGACTAGAAACCTGTGAATTTATGTCCCGGGGGTGTGTCCCAATGCAGACCTTTCTGTTTATTCTCTTATCACAGTTAAACAGCTCTGATAATGATTGTACAGTCTGGTCGGAGTCTAGCAAACCTCACAAAGAAACACTTAGGTGATTATTCATGAGACTTCATTGCCATGGCAAACATATCTTTTTAACATATTGAACTGATACTTATTTAAGCATATCAGATAGCAGTCTGGGAGACAGATGAAAGATTTAAAGTGGTGACAAGCACAATAAAAATAACATTCTGTAACTGCACACTTATTTTTTTCACTAATTTAATTCTACAGTTTTATTTAGGATACCACTTCCAACTAGAACTTAAGGTGGAACAACTAATAATTATGGTCCTTTCCATGTGCATTACTTGACTTGGTTCGAACATAAACCGCTGAAGCAGAAAATTGTGAGAGCTGATCCTGCGCTCTCTAAGTGCACTGGTTGGGAAGGCATTAATATTGGACCGATCATTTGGTGCACCATGCTAATTTAGCTCATGTAATTTCTTTGCATGTTTTTCTCTCAGTAATCAGGCCATAGTTTCGCTGCCTCCTTACATTTACCACATCGCTGGGTTAATAGAGCTCTATCAGAGGACTGTGAATATTATAGAGCTCTCTGTATTAGCTGTAGCTAGTGCAACTCTTGTTTATCTGGTACTTTGGTACCGCCCCAGACTGGGGATACTATCTCTCTGGTTTGTCCAGTAGAACATTGTTTTCAGATTCTGACCTTATTCAGACCTTATTTCAAGACAGGTTGAGGTCACTTAATTAAAAACACTCACGTTTTAACACTAAACTCAGTCACTTTTCAAATTCCTGAGATTGCCTTTCCTATGTGTGAAACTCTGGCATAGGATGTGCGTGCAAAGGTTGAGGTAGAGCTTCATTTGAGGTTTTGAATTAGGGTAAATGAGGGTTTTAGCAGAATGGAGGAAGCTGAGTGCAAGGGCCGAACATTACAGATACAACAGCATTAGCATTTTTAAGGTGCAGTAGTAAATCCTGCACTGGAAGTGGAGGGGCGGGATCTGGGGAAATTAACCAGGATTAATGCACTTCCTTCGTCATGGCGACTGATAGCGGTAACTATAGCGCCGAAGTGGTCACCTTGGGCTGCCTTTGAGTTGGGTTACATAGAGAATGGGTAAAATAATGTACTGGGTTGGGTTGTATTCATATTATATAATACCTTCCATCAAATGGCACATTTTGTGGCAGTGACGCATCTAATCCAATAACACACACGTATATATAATTGATACGTGTGGTTAATAACTCTATAGACCAAGATAAAACATTAAATTGACAAACTTGTTTAATTAGCAACTTTGGGGAGTTCTGGAAGCAAAGCACATACATATTTTTTTACATCTGACAACAACCTGTATTAAATAATAAGTAATATACAAAAAAGTTTTCTTAATTAAAGGGAATGTCACTCTGAAAGTCACCCTAATGGCAGTGACTATAATGTCCTTATAGTGACTATAATGGTTCATGCCATGACTGCTTGGTCAGCAATGTAAGTCTTGTAGAAACCCAACATACTAACTTTACTCTAGTAACCTATTGTAACAATTGATGATTGAATGTGTGGACGTATTGACAGAGGGAGATAGAGTGAGACAGAGAATGTGCCATTGTGTAATATATACTGGAATTTTGTATGTTTTACCCTAACCCCGTAAAACATTTTAAATTGGCCTTAATGGGAGTGGATGGGAATTACCTACCTAAAGTATTTGTCATCATTTCATTTGTGCAGATAGGTTTCCTTGGATGCTTTTTACCATTAATCTGTGTATTACTAAGCAACAACATCTCACCATCAAAAACAAATTCAGAATTAGTTAACATAACTCAATAAATGTATAATGAAGTTTTAATTGAAGTTCTGCCATGGAGGTCTTAGTAATTGTACATATAGCTAAGGAGTTCAGTACCTGACGGATGATTAGTTCTGCCATTTTATCCTTTTTATCCAGAAAACAAATAAATTCCAGTCTGTAAGCTGGAGCCAATCACTGCTAATGAAATGAAGAAGCTAACCAGCTAGTGGCGCATTAAATGCAATGTTCCTTCAATACGGTAGCTGCTACTTTAGTAACATGATTTAATTACAATGAACAACTTTTAATCAAGTAGAAACTGCCTGTTCTGGCCCAAGTCGGTGCAGTGAGGAGTCAGCGGCTGCACCGTATGCACAGCTGTCCCACCGCATTAAAACACAGGGACAGACAGTGAGCTTCACAAGATATGTGAGGGGATGTGTTGTGAGAGGTGACTGGCTGGCAGACAGCTTTACTATTGTCTAACTAATTCCAAATCTTTATTCCAGCACACCTGAAAATTTGGGCAGAAGTGTGCGGCTACGGTGGTATGCAGGGATATACATTGTGACACACATTATCAAAGGTTTTTGTTACAAACAGACACAAATTGGTTAATTGAAACATTCGTGTACAGAGTATGATTGTTTTCAGATTGGCACTGAAGGAAGAAATTAATGTTATTAATGTTGGATATGGGATAAGGTTTGAGTAAGAGTAAGGGTTGAGGTTAAGATTTAAAGTAAGAACAAAGTCTTGCTAGCCCGTCCCGCTTGAAAATGTCAACCAATCATATGCCTTCCTTCCAACGCTTGAAAAGAATTGTATCCTGTTAACTAAAAAAAAGCATTTTTTTTGTGTGCATGTCACAAATGTTTTTGTGTCTACACAAAAAAAGCAATTTGTGTCTATACAAAAAAATGGCGATACTGTGTTGCTGCACACCTGTGTATTTCCTTGAGTATATGATAAGTAAAATGGAGAAGGACCTGTCAGTTCCATGTCTGGTCTATTCTGGGTGCAGGTGAATGCTCCATCCGTCAGGGCTTAAGTAGTTTTCCAACAGTACATTGACCTTGAGTGTCTGACATTGATTTCCTGTGGCGTCGCACCCAGCTGGGTCATTACCGTGTGGCCCCGCCATGGGATGTGATCGGGAACACAATCCGCAAATCCCGATACTGCGTCTCGGCACAGAGGTGATGGATCGCCCGTCTCTGTAGGCCATCAATCCTCACCTGGGGTAACAACTGATGTGGCAGAGCAGGTTAGAGTTGGGAATCCGAAATAAAGAGCCCCTTCACAAAGGCAAGTGCAGACATACCGCACATGGGCTACACACATTATATGTAAACTGTGCACACCCATGCTATCATACCCTTCTCTTTTACTTCATTAAACCTAATGTAAATTTAAGACCTTCTGCAGGTGAGCTTAACTTGAGAATGCTGACAGTGCAAAAGGAAAACGAATACCAACCAACGGCAATGTATATATTATGTTGGGTTTTTTTTGGTTACCAAAACGTGCACTAGTAAGAAAATGTAACGCTGCATGGTAGACTGAATCCAAACTTTTTACTGCTACTGTTGCTACAAATAGCTGATGTGTACAGGGAGTTCCGATGCCAGAGAGATTGGCAATGTGGTGAAACTAGCAATAAGATGCTAATACAATCGCAATTAATCTGATATACATTTTTCTAGCAAAACATACTTTCTTCCTATTTTTCTTCAGAAACATAATCGCATTTACGCATCACCAGAATTAGGTATCTACTAGAGGCTACATGTAAATTGGGTGAAAGAATATGAGCTACATGTGTATCCAAATTTACAGACATTTGCAATTGATGTACACACTTACAAATTTACTGTTTACTTAGTACACATTTACATATTTAACATTTGACCTAGAAAATACAGGGGATGGACAAAACACCAAACACCTAACAATTTATTAAGCATACAGAACCCATAGTAGCTTTCGACGGCCTTTAAATTGATGTAGAAAAAAGGTAGGAAATATATATAGGTAGAAAATTGTATATCAGATTAATAGCGATTGTATTGGCATCTTACTAGTTTCAGATGTTTCACCACATCTCTCTGGCACCGGAACTCCAAGTACACAGTGTTTCTTAACAAAATATATTTGTGGTAATATCACAAATCTACTCAATAAAAACCTGTTACATTATTCGTGTGGATATTGTTATTCATAACGAAGCAAAAAGAGGGTATGCTTTCATTTTACATTTTTTAGTTTATTAATTTCTTTACTCAAAATGCTAGTGTGGCCACAACTTTTCATGTTAGAAGAGACTTGTTCTATGTTGTTTGATGATATGGAGTTGGAAACATCCTTGCTCTTTGGAAAAAATCTTAGATTTTAGGTAACAATCTTTGTAATATCACATTACTTTGACATCATGACACAAACTACTTTCAGAGAAAATGTGAGATATGTAAGCACATTCCATTGCTTTAGCAGGGAGTTTGTTTTTGCTGCAGAAAACGATAGAAGGAATTTATGGAACCAACAACACAGCAGCCCACATATTTGTATTGAAGAAGATGCAGTGTGCTTTCTGAAAAAAATTGTCATTTTCCTACTGTTTCTTTGAATATTTTCATTAAGTATTAAAATATGTTAAGAATTATTATTGTGTGTGTGTGTGTGTGTATGTAACTTTGTTGGAATTTGCCTGTGGGAACTATTACATAAGTTTTAAACAGTGTTGTTGATTTTGTATAAATTGTTTTTGCTTTATTATTTGCTCAACTGTAAAAATGTTAAAATGCTCAAAATTACATTTCTATTGCGCAAACATATGATGATGATTTGTTGTGACGCTGCTGGGTGAAAGCAGAGTGGAGTAATTTAGATTTCTCCATTAATTTCCCTCTTGGAGTCATATCTCCTTCCCTTACCAAAATCTGTGAGACAAACTCAGCAACAGCACAGTGGATTTGTCTGCATGCTACACATTAGCTTTCTTGTCCAGCAGCTAGCCTCTGTAATGCACGGTAACAGCAAAAATCTCACAGATATCTAACATCGGCTAATGAACAGTAGCTTGCTAACCTTTTGGATATGGAGTGACTTAATCCATTAGCTGTAAGCTGGCACCATGTGCCAGTCAACAACAGCTAACACCAAACTATGGGCTAACTGTCTTAATTAACATAATACATGGCTTGTTAGTCCAATAAATGCTTTTAAATCAATGTCAGTTACACGCATGCATTTCCAAAGTGACTGGCACCGTTAATAAAGCTACACAAAAAAGAGTGTATGAAATAAAGAATACAGGTAATTATTATATACATCTTAGGATGCGCTTTGACACATCATCAGTGATGTAACCTGGGATCATCGGGTGTTTCTGGTCTTTCAACAATCATACACCCTCGCCCAGGCAACCCAGCCAGGGTTGATCAAGCCCTAGCTTGTGTCCAAGTAGCTTGTGGAACCCACGGATCCCCCCTCTTGATCCATAGCCATTTGGATGCCTTCTCTGGCGCCTTGGTGGTATTTTTGATGGCTTTTCTACTGTGCAAACCTGTGCTGCCAAAGAGCTTGAGGGCGATTAGCTGTCAAAACCTCTGCAGCCCACATCAACAGGGATGCATTGCGCCCACCATCCCTGCATCTGGCACTTGTCAACCAGGTCCTCGTACTTGGCCCTCTTCCTCTCATAGGCCTCCTACATCCGGTCTTACCAGGGAACAGTCAGCTCCAGCAGAACCACTTGCCTTGATGTTTCAGACATCAAGACCATGTCTAGCCTTAGTATGGTCACAGCAATGGTTTTTGGGGGGCAATTGAGCTGCTTCCCCAGATCAACTTTCAGCTGCCAATCCTGTGCAGTAACAAGGAGTCCGCCCGACCCCCTTACCTGAGTCTGTGGCTTCTCCCCTGCCATGATAAATACAATGGCCTGTCTTGCTGAGCGCTGGTGTTCAGGTTTGCTGATCCCCATGCAGATGGAATTGGCTCCTGCTTTCAGGACCTGATCGTGATGCCAGCGATAGCGCCCCTCTCCCAGAGCCTTCAGGCAACAGCTGAGGATATGTTCGAGTGATCCTCTTCTCCGCCAACCCCCAGCAATGCAGGTTGGTTGGGCTGGGAAGAACATCGTACACCATACACTGAATCAAAAACCTGATCCTGAGCGGGTCTGCCTTCCAGAGCTCAGGCCAAGATATCTGTCTCTCCAAAGCTCCCATCTGGTCCACGCACCCTTTTGCTGCATCCCCACCATCCTGCTGGAGCGAACATCCTCCACTCCTGCTCGCACTTCCTGTTGGACCAGGTGACATGTATCCTTGCCTCTGGCCTTATTGTAGCAAGTTCTTGGAATGCTGCCGCGACCTCCAACCGCCACTGATCCAACCAGAGCACTGTGCACTGTGATTCTGCCTCATCCACAGCCTCCTGGCTCCTCCACTTCCGGCCAGTCCTCACTTCAATGCTGGCCTTTGAGACTATGGTGTCAGTGGACTCTCTATTTGCACCAACTCTCTTGCACTCAGACTGTTGATTGGGAGCCGTAGATTGTTTTTCTGGCAGTATAAGGCGATGGTGCTCAGGCTTCGTGGCAGGCCCAGCCATTTGCGGAGAAAATGACTAACCTTTCTTTCAAAGCCCTCAAAAGTTGTCGATGGGACCTTGTAAACCAGTAGAGGCCACAGGATGTCATGCTGGTAGATCCAGGCCTTGAATAATGAGTTATGTTCAAATACATTATGTCAGAATATTTTAATTAATGATTCAAGGAACCAACCTCAACAAACATTTCCTATAATTTTGGTTGATTCACTTGTATCATTAATTAAGTACAGTACAATATACAGACGGTGTGACGACTGCGCCCTCTGCTGCCTCTCCTCCCCCTGCAGCAGGCAGGCTCCAGCGGTCGACGTCACCGGCCTTCTGACACCACCGCCCATCTCATCTATTCATCTCACCTGTTGTCTTGTTTAGCGCACCTGGTCCTCATTTACAATCATTCCCCCCAGTATATATGTTCCCTCTGCTCCCCTAGTCTTTATGTGTTATTGTCTCACTTTCGTGAGCATACGTCGGTGCTTCTTTTTATTAAAAGGAAAGACTTTTCTACTAAGCTCCTCGTCTCCTGCTCCTCGTCCTTTAAAGCCTGACAGAATAACACACCCACTGAAGTATATGGAGCACAGAGGAGCCGAAAATGAGGCCGGTGTTGCGGACCTGGTGAAGGAACATTCGTTGATGCTGGCCAGCCTAGGCGCTGCGATGGACAGCGTCCTTAAAGCAGTGCAGCGCCTAGAGCTGAGCCAGTAAAACCCTGCAACACCGGCCGTGCCGCTGCCACCCCAGGCTGCGAATCTCGGCATGGGGGCGATGCACATCCCGCTCCCCCGGGATTATGACGGGACAGCGGGGCCTGGGTGGAACGAGCGGGCTCTCATCGACCACTACCGGTGCAGCCTTCGCGAGGACGTCCGGAGGGAGTTGGCATGTCGAGACGCTGCCCTCTCCTTCGACCAGCTGATGGACCTGTCTATCCGTCTCGACAATCTGCTGGCTGCCCGAGGACGTCCCAGAAGAGGCCCGTCCGTTCCACCCCAACAACTGGACACCGCCGTCCCCATGGACCTGGGGGCGGCTGCGCTCCCGGGAAGAGGTCGGGGAGGACAGGTGTGGGGTGCCTCAAAAAAGAAACAAGGCCGTTCCGCTGCACCACACTACTCCTCCTTCCCCGAGTCGAGAGGCGACAGGCACGGCACTTCCGCATCACCTCAGGTAGCTCATGCCAATTCACCCCTTGCCTCCCCCTCTCCCTATGCACCGTTCCTGTCGAGTTCCCCGGTTTCCCGTTGCTTTCTCAGTGTAAGGCGCTGGTAGACTCGGGCGCGGCTGGGAATTCCATTGATAGGTCCTTCACTTTGACCTCGCACATTCCCCTTCAGGTCCTTGCCACCCCCCTACCCGTGAGAGCGTTGGACAACCGACTGCTAGGGTCGGGCTTGGTCACCGAGTGTACTGTCCCTCTCCTCATGGTCACCAGCGGTCGGCACAGTGGAACCCTCTCCTTCCACGTCATTGACTCTCCCACGTTCCCTGTCGTGTTGGGTTTCCCCTGGTTGTCTCTCCATGACCCCGTCATTTCCTGGTCTAGTCATGGTCTTTCGGGGTGGACGCGGAAGTGTCAAGGTAGGTGTTTGGGTGTTTCCGTGGGCTCGACCACGGTGGAAAGTCCAGACAGTGCTCCCGCCGTACCAATTCCCCCCGAATACCGGGACTTGGCCGCGTTTTTTTCCAAAGTTAAGGCCACTGTATTGCCACCTCACAGACCGGGGGATTGCGCGATAAACCTCATTGACGGAGCCGCACTCCCTAAGGGTCGCGTGTATCCACTGTCTCCCACCGAGACAGCGGTGATGGCCGCGTATGTTGAGGAGGCTCTGGGACAGGGATACATTAGGCCCTCCAAGTCACAAGTTTCCTCGAGTTTCTTTTTTGTGAAAAAGAAGGACGGTGGTTTGCGCCTGTGCATCGATTACAGGGCGCTGAACAAGATCACCATCCCGTTCATCCCCTCTTCCTCTGATCTCTGCGGAGGTCGAGAAGATGCACAGGGCCTGCTTTTTCACGAAATTGGACCTCAGGAGTGCCTATAACCTGGTGCGTATCCGGGAGGGGGACGAGTGGAAGACAGCTTTCAGCACCACCTCCGGCCACTATGAGTATTTAGTGATGCCGTACGGTTTGATGAATGCCCCATCAGTCTTTCAATCCTTCATCAACGATGTGTTCAGGGACATGTTATGCGAAGGCGTGGTGGTGTATATCGATGACATCTTGAAATACACGGCTACCCGCACTGAGCATGTCTCGTTGGTGCGCAGGGTACTTGTAAGACTGCTGGAGCATGACCTATACGTGAAGGCCGAGAAGTGTCTGTTCTTCCAGTCGTCTGTGTCCTTCCTGGGGTATCGCTTTTCCCACACAGTTGTGGCCATGGAGGAGCATCACATTGACGCCGTGCGTAATTGGCCGACCCCGACCACGGTTAACAACGATTCTTAGGCTTCTCAAATTACTACCGGAGGTTTATGCGGGGCTTTAGCCAGGTCGCGGCTCCGATCACCTCCCTTCTGAAGGGTGGGGCGACCCGGTTGCGATGGACCGTGGAGGCGGAGCGGGTGTTTGTGGAACTGAAACATTGTTTCACCACCGCTCCGGTCCTGGCCCATCCCGACCCGTCGCTCCAGTTCATCGTGGAGGTGGATGCGTCTGACTGTGGTCTTGGTGCCGTCCTCTCCCAACGGACGGGGAGTCGTAACACGCTCCGTCCCTGTGCCTTCTTCTCGCAGAAGCTCAGTGCGGTGATCGCGAGCTGTTGGCCGTGGTTAGAGCCCTGTCGGTGTGGCGGCACTGATTAGAGGGGGCCAAACACCCTTTCCTCGTCTGGACGGACAACCGCAACCTGGAGTACATGCAGGCAGCGAGGAGGATGACAAGAATGTCAGGGCCGATGCGCTGTCCCGTCAGCATGACACGGAGGAGAGGCCGGTGGATGAGGCTCCCGTGCTGCCGACGTCGTGCATCGTGGTGCCAGTGGTGTGGGAATTGGACACGGACATCGCTCGAGAGCAACGTGATGACCCCTCTCCGCCAATGTGCCCTGAGGGTCGCACGTATGTGCCGGCGTCTGTCCGTGACCGGCTCATCTACTGGGCCCATACATCTCCCTCCTCTGGTCATCCTGGTATCAGGCCGACGGTGCGTGCCCTGGCCGGTAAGTACTGGTGGCCCGACTTAGCTAAGGACGTGAGGGTGTACGTCTCTTCCTGCTCGGTGTGCGCCCAGAGTAAGGCACCCCGACACCTGCCAATGGGTAAGTTGCACCCCTTACCCATTCCACAACAACCATGGTCCGACCTTTCTATAGATTTCCTGACCGATCTTCCCCCCTCACAGGGCCATACCACCATCCTCGTCGTTGTGGACCGGTTTTCGATGTCCTGCCGCCTCTTGCCTCTGCCCGGCCTTCCCACTGCCCTACAGACCGCGGTGGCTCTGTTCTCACACGTCTTCCGGCACTATGGGGTGCCCAAGGACATTGTGTCTGACCGGGGTCCCCAGTTCACGTCCAGGGTTTGGAAAGCGTTTATGCAGCACCTGTGGGTCTCGGTCAGCCTGAGCTCGGGCTACCATCCCCAGTCCAACGGGCCGGTGGAATGTGTCAACCAGGAAGTGGGCAGGTTCCTTCGGTCGTACTGCCAGGACCGGCCGGGGGAGTGGGTGGAGTTCCTGCCATGGGCGGAATACGCCCTGAACTCCCTTCACCACTCCTCCACGGGGATGTCGCCGTTCCAGTGCGTTCTGGGTTACTAGCCGGTCCTGGCAACCTGGACCCCAAGCCAGACCAGTACCCCTGCGGTGGACGACTGGTTCTGGCGGGCGGCGGGCACATGGGAGGCCGTGCAGGCTCGCCTCCGGCTCGCTGTCTGCCACCAGAAGACCTTCGCGGACCGCCACCGCAGGGAGGCCCCAGTGTATCATCCGGGCGACCGGGTCTGGCTCTCGACCAGGGACCTGCCCCTCCGCCTGCCCTGCCGGAAGCTGAGCCTGCGGTTTGTGGGGCCCTTTAAAGTCCTGAGGAGAATCAACGAGGTAACGTATCGGTTACGCCTTCCCTCTGACTACCGCATTAGCCCCTCGTTTCATGTGTCTCTCCTCAGGCCGGTGGTGGCTGGTCCCCTTCAGGGGTGTGAGGTGCGGGAGGTTCCTCCTCCCCCTCTGGACATCGAGGGAGCCCCGGCGTACTCCGTCCGCTCCATCATTGACTCGAGGCGCCGGGTGGGGGGCCTCCAGTACCTAGTGGAGTGGTAGGGGTACGGCCCGGAGGAGCGGAGCTGGGTCCCGGTGAAGGACGTCCTGGCTCCCGCCTTCCTGCGCGACTTCCATAGCCGTCGCCCGGATCGCCCTGCTCCGCGCCCCCCGGGTCGGCGTCGGGGGAGGGGGAGTACTATGACGACTGCGTCGACGTCACCGGCCTTCTGACACGACCGCCCATCTCATCTATTCATCTCACCTGTTGTCTTGTCTAGCGCACTTGGTCCTCGTTTACAATCATTCCCCCCAGTATATATGTTCCCTCTGCTCTCCTAGTCTTTGTGTGTTATTGTCTCACGTTCGTGAGCATATGTCAGTGCTTCTTTTTATTAAAAGGAAAGACTTTTCTACTAAGCTCCTTGTCTCCTGCTCCTCGTCCTTTAAAGCCTGACAGACGGGTGAAACATTAAAGGAAAAAGCTGAAAAAATGATAGTAGGAACGTAATGTGCTTCCATACAGGTGTACTGCATAATATAATTAAACAAGTAACATCCTATCATGCTCTGTGGCGTGTATAAAAATGCTGACATTGAAAGAGGGTTCGTTATTATCAAACATTAAATAGTTTGATTAGTATGAAAATTATGCTATGGCCTTTGCAGTCACCAGATCTCAACCCAACTGAACACCTATCGGAAACATTGGACCAACGTGTTCGAATACACTCTCCACCACCATCATCAAACCTCCAAATGAAGGAATATCTTTTGGAAGGATGTTGATCTAACTGTCCAGTAGATTTCGAAAGACCCATAACATCTATACCAAAGCGCATTGAAGCTGTTCTGGCGGGTCGTGGTGTCCCAACACCTTATGTGAACTTGATTCATAAGACTTTCTTAGTATTCACCATGAAATCAAATGGAAATGCAGCACACTCCCTTTCAGACATTGGTGTCAATAAGACGTGTGATCATCCCTTTAAATGGACACTTCAAATAGGACTATGCTTATTTGTGTTAAGATTATGAATTACTGTATATTGTGGCCAATGAAGAGGGCTGCTTAGCCAAAGATGGGTAAGATCCCACCTTTTGAAACCGGGACAACGTAAGACACGCACAGCCATGTATCTAGCCACCTATGTACTGACGTACGCACACACACAAGTACAGTGTGAAGAAGAAGATAATGAACAAAGAAGACAAGAATGTCTTCAAATAGTATATTAAAGAGGAGGAACACTGTTTTGCAGGCTTGTGATGGCAGATGGAATTGGGGTGCCGGCTTATTTGGGCGGACTTTGTTCCCTCTTCACTCTCGCTTGCCTCTGATTCACAGCCTGATGTATTTGTCCCGGGTTGTGGGGTCTGGTGCCAGCTACGGATTGGCGTGCTGTGGTTGGCGCTGTTCGTCATATGTTTATAAATGTTTAGAGATGGGCAAAGATACATCAAAATGTATTTTAATATAAGATAACAAATACCTTAATTTTAAGTGTATTAAAATAAATGACAAAATACAGCAGCCACACCATGTATCAAAACAAACTACTATATTTTTGTATTTTAAAAATACTACAAAAACTTTTACAAGGGACCATGAAATCACTTCACAAACCTTCCATCTATCTCCCTATTTGATCTATCCCTTCACCAATACACTGACTCAGTATGATTAAGTAGACAATGTTTGATAGCAACAGCTTTTCTCTGCCTAATGAGTCATGAGATAAATCTGACATATGAAACTAGTTAACAGATCAAATATTCACATCGCTGTGATCACTCAGATGAAGATTAGTTTAAAAGTAACCAACAGTTTAATGTTTAACTAACAATTTGCAAATGACTCACAATTGTACAACTAATGTTTATTACTTGGTGTTTGGTAATGAAGGGCCTAGTTTGCATCAGCAACACAGACTCAATGACAAGTCATTCATAAGAAGACAACTGATGGCACCTTTATTCAGAGCAACTAGTTTCTAAGTAATTAATAATTTGATTGTAATTCATATATAGAATAATAAATTATGTGTCAGGCAGTCATTCATGCAATGGTATGCAAAGTGATCCTTGTGATTTTTATGATGTCATTTTGTAGACTTCTCACAAATTATTTTACAGTATTTTTAAACTACAAAATACAAAACACAAAAGTATTTTGATACGAAATATGAAGACATTTTCATCAACCAAATCAACCACATTACAAAATACTATTTTGTATTTGAAATACATGTATCATAAATACTGCCCATCCCAGTATATGTGTGTGTATATTTTAGTTTTTGTTTGACTGCAGGTGTGTGTCTGCATGGGTAAAGGGTTGTGTGGGTGTGCAAATAAAAAAAGTTGAAATGATGCTAATATAGATAGTTTACCAATAGATAATATCTGCTTGATCACGACTGATTTACAAAAAAGAAGAAAAAAGTATTGTATTGTGAAATATCAAATCAGTGCAACACACTGAAATCTATTCAGCATCCAATGGGCTGTAAACACAGTGGAATAATCAGGGGGCTATCATGATGAACCTTTGGAACTATTCTTTGGAACAGTGTTTGACTTGGAATTAAATAATTGCAGGAGCTGTCTTTTTCCAAGTCATTCCATTAGACCAGGGTGTCACCACCCTTATATGTCGATCCCTAAATTACCACAATAACTGGGAACATCTATTTGTAGCCCCTGTAAATCTAAATAGAATGTTGCAGGTCTCTGATCCCATAGTTCTACCATCTCCTACCATTGGGCTTGATCAAAGCACCAAGTACAATAACTGCCATGTTAGGCTATTGTATAAAACACATATCAGCCCTGTTATCTGGAAAGCTGCTGGGTGTGCAGGCATTTGATCTAATGCTGAATCACACCTAAGGTATTGTCCTTTGATAATTCAAAGGACAATACCTTAATTCAATAAATGTTTCCCAAATTCAAACAAAAGCACTAAATAGGCTACTTGAATTGTAACCAGTGGTGTAAGGTAGGCAGGGTGGCTAGAGATGATTATCTACAAAGATTCATCTACGGGAGATCTGTAATTTATTCAGAGCATGAAAACTATTTGTTAATTTCGCTATTAGAATAAGTTTTGGTGGAAAGGGACTGGCGACGACATATTGCTTTTCTTAGCATTAAAAACATTCAATAATAGCTTAGCACCTGGATTTACGCACACACGGCCTCTTGGGACTAGTTACAATGGTTCAACGGTTCACCACCAAGTGGATCTGGATTCCTGATTACCTTAACCCATAATGCCTAAACCTAAAAGTAACCCCAATTTGAACACTAACCCCAGCTGCAAGTTCTGCCCTAAACCTAACCCCTATGCCAGATATAGTATTTATATATGTATTATTAGACCTAGATCACACATACTCTTATTTCATTAACTTCGCTAGAGCTTCATGCATCCCTTAACACTACCAGTTCGACAGAGAAGTTTAAAGCCCAAATCTTCTAGATATGCACAGCACATACTTTACTCCCTACATCCTCAAACTAAGACACGGATTAGGTGGCATCAAAGGATGAGAAGTATAACCAATCGATTACTTTTTAAGTAAAAAGGTATAGTTCTTTCGTATTTCTGAATATGCACAGACATTGATTTTTACATGTCAAAAGACAAAAGAACAAGAAAAATCACACAGACTGGAAACTTACAGCTTCAGTGAATGTGTACAGAATGCAATTATTGTTTTTGTCCAGTGGAATCTCATATTGCAAGATTATTTTAAGACAGTAGTGTGAATAAGGAAGAGTATTGCAGACTGGATACTATTTACAACGGTTTCATACACTCCCTAGAGCTGCAATAGTTCCAGCGTTGGACACCATCATGGGATTGATAATGCGTGTGGTTCTGTCTGTACAGTAATAAATAAATATTAAATACAAAATCAGACAATATACAATTGCTGCATCCATGCAACCCACAATTCTAATTTCTACAGCATAGTTCCCACCCCATTTTTTAGACCATTCTTAAAACGGATGCTTTGAAATTCTCCCCTTTGATCCACCCATTTGAGAGTGGATCAGGCCCCCTGAGCCTTTTGATTGAAAGGGACTGTTGACAGGACTTATCTATCTCTCGGATTTAGAGTGGACTAGAAAGTGATCCAGAGCACCATGCTTTGAGACAGAATGGTTTAGAATGATGATTTAGCTAGTAATTGCCAATAACATGACAATCAACAGATAAAGAAGCAAAGGTAAAAAATAGGCATTAAATTATAGGGAATATTTAAAAGCAGGCTTATTGATGTGTTTTACTGAAGGGGAAATGCCTTTCATTTTGCCAAAGTAATGATTTTTTCCCCTCATCATTATGATAATGTTATTTTTTACAGTAAAAATAACCTAATAACAATCTTTGATTCAGAAAACCTAAGTGGGATAAACATGTTGAATAAAACTGAACACATCTGCAAAATTTTCCTATCGAGGCAGGACACAGGCACAGAGGTAGTGGAAAGCAGGACTTTTAATACACAGATGAAATAACAACAAACTTAATAACAAAACAACTCGAACAGAAACCTAACATAAAACAATGACCAACACAGTCATAGTGAACCATGGAAAGAAAATAGGGAAGTGATGAGGGGCAAACGAGACACAGGTGGCATGACGAAACTGGACACAGGTGAAAGGAATAAACACAAGAGATTGAAACAACAGAAAATAGAAATAGACTCACTAGAACTGAAATACAATGAAAATAAAAATGCAAAAGCTGTTGCATTTGTTTTCTTCATTGCATTGTACTTACCTTGCTGAGTGTTGTGGTGGGGGCTGACATAGGTGGGGGATGACAGTGTAGGGTTAGAAGAGAGAGAAGATACAAAGTGGTCACACGACTGGAGTGGGGTAGTGGTGAGACAACGTGATAGAAACCATCTAGTAAAGTGCATCAATCAAGTGCATTGTCTGCTTTGTGAGTAGGGGTGGACTGTGAAAGGTTGAGGTCAAAAGGGGAAAGGAGTAAGAAGTTATAAGAAATGAATCAAAAAGCAGACGTTGGAAGACTGAAGTCACCCAATAATACTAGTAGTAAGCCATCATCTGGGAATGAACTGATCAACATGTCAGGTTCAATGGGCCTCATTCACCAACCATTCTTAAGAAGAAATTCTTTCTTAAAACCCACTTACGCAGTTTCCACAAAGATTTTGACATTCACCAATGTTTTCCAATTTGTTCTTAGGTAAGCACAGAATCTACACACACTTAAAAGCACACTTACACACATTTGAGTGCTGACATGTTTGCGCCAAATAATTAGTTATTGCGTTTTCTTCACTTCTACAGTTTTATATGTCGTCATGAAACTGCATCTCAACGTTAGATAATTTTTTTCTGCATTAACATCACGCCAAATTGGAATATGTAGCTAGACACCATTAAGCGCTGTGTTAAACTGACTAACGTTTCTCATTAAGTTTACTTCCACCACAAATAGCATCTATGAAGTGTGAAACTTTTGCCACTGGCCGTTTTAATAGCTTACAAACCAGTAATACTAGTATCTTCCTACTTGGAATAGTCATAAGAGTTGAGCCCATTCTAGCGAGACTGAAGACAAACTTCACACTACCAAAGCAATTTCATTTCATGGCACAACAACGTTAGTTTTTCTTTCATTCGTGAATGACATTTATACAATAACTATCAATATAGGTGACGATAACTGACTTTTTCGTCAAGTGAAAAGATGAGAGAATCATGGAAACCCCTCCTCTTTTACTGCACAAGGGGTTGTGGTTTATATTACCCCAAAAAGCACGCACGGATGCATACTTCAAAAATGCACCAGAAACAGCAGACCATCCGGGAATGTGGCAAACTATTTTCAGTGTACTATGGTTTGGGACATACTAATCTTCTCAGTAATCTGGTATCCTGGTATGCGATTTGTGATTCAACCCATCTGTATGTGATTTCTGTGTCTGCACACGGCCCTGCAGTCTCATGCCCTTTTATGGGGATTGGTGGGCCGTTTACCAATGCTAATTATGAACAACTGGCACACGCTTTCAATTTATGAGAACAATGGGATTCATCATTATAAGAACATAGGTGCAAACAATTCTGTGGTTTAAGAACACGTCATGAATCTGACAGACATTTCTTAGGACCTTTCTCAAGAACAAATTTAAGAAAAAAAATAAATTGGTGGAGAATAAATGGCAACAAGGTTAAGATTGAATGGACAGGTCACATTGACAGCATGAAATACAAAGAGGAAATGGCTAGGTGAGGGAACAGAATCTTCATTTTGAAGAAATTAGTAACCCTGTGTTACTACCATGGTGACCAGATGCTTTTGGCATATGGGAATACACATAGGTCATGGGAGAATAGCCGGAGTAGCAGATTTGCCTTGCATTATCCACATCTATGTCAGGGCCAAAATGTGAACATAATGTCACATAAAAGCTCAGAATGTGTAGTCTCAGTTCTATGCTTTTTGCCTTTATAGTCTGCATTTCGTGTCAGTAGACAAAATGCAACATGAAAACTAGAAAAGCAAGCCATTTGAATGCTAAAAGAAAAGCGGAACTCAGAACCATAAATCAAAAGTTGGGCACCACTGGTATCAGCAGAGGCGGAGCATAAATGGGTGCGATGGGGGTGCGGCACCCATGGCAGCCAATCCGAGGGCCCCACAACAAGTTTATCTTACGGTTGAAAAAAAATTTTGCAAGCAGAAAAAAATATTAAGTTTTTTTTGCTAGATACTATTTAGTTGATATTGAAGTGATAAACATCTATACTTGTTTTTTTATTCCATAATGCATTTGTATGATCGACCAATATGTGACCGTGGGGCTGCAACTGGTGTTACCAGATGCGGAGGTTTCCAGATAGGGTTGTGTAGAAGAAAAAGCATTTGTACTGTTTTAATGTGGAGTTCGCAGGTGATTGGGCAGTATAATGTCAGTAATGGCAACCCTGGGTCTAATGTCGGAGTTTGTCGGGTCATTTGCTAAGGATTCGAACTGTTGAAGATAGCTAGCTCAACCTCCTGAAGGAAAGTACCCCAGATCTGGGGTACTTACATTCAAGGGATTGATTCAATTGCTTAGAACATTAGAACGGTTCCACCTATCCTATTCGCTGTGGTTGTTTCTGAAAGTTGCGGATCTCCCCTTTCCGGCAGAGTAAAACATCTCTGGACTTTTATGGGCATACAGAGTTTTATGACTCCCCCCCTCCCCAGCGGGTGATCACAGCTCGCGCAGGCACAGCTGCCACTTGTAAACAAAAGAGCTGTCTGACGAATAGAGTCGAAAGTTTAGTTCATCATGAAGCCAGACACTCCATCGATCATAAGGACATATATTTTGGATGCCTGGGACTTACCTTTCTCGATCCAGACATCCGAGAGGCGACATCTTTATTGGAAAATCCGTTTTCGTGGAACACTTTCCTCTTACAAGGTATGCTCTGGTTTGGTCTGTGCTTGAGATAAAACTTCCAGTTCAGTACCAAATGGATTGTTAGGTTCTCAGAACCTTAACCAGCCTATTGGCAATATTAGCCGATCATGTATGACTGATAAAACATATCAATTTTCCGTAGAGTTTGGATGCGTATTTACGCTTTGGATGTGGTAATTGGTGAAGCATTCCGTTGCTAACGCTGTGTTAGCTACTGTTAGCCTTTATTCGCCTAGCTCTGGATTGGATTGACAAGTCTAGTAGCCAATAAGATTATCCCTTCAGTGGTAGGCAGATTTCCCAGGCGGGGAAGAGCCTCTATATCGATCCTCATTGTGCAGTAGGTCGAAGGTCCCATGGAAAGTCAATGGGATGAGAATGTTTGTGTTTTTATTGTAGAAAATGGTTTTCTTTACTAAACAAATAGCATTAAAAACATTACAGATGTACATCAAACAGCGGAATGATGCAATATACAGATTTGAGGTTAGAGGACACTTGGAAATGGCTCTTGACACCACTTACTAAAATAGCTGCCCAGATCTAGCACTTATTTATCAATCCCCAATTGTTTTCTGATAATGTTGACTTGTTTGGGAAAACATAGTGTGTGACTTAACATGATGTGTGTATAGCACAGAATAACAATATTTGAGTTTTAGCTTGTTTTTTCTTTTGGTGTGTGTTTTAGCTTATGCATGAAAACTTTTTTTCTTCCAATCTATATTCTGATGAATTCCTCATAATCTCCCAGGTGTATTTTATACAGAATACCTTCACTGTGCATGTCCTCACAACATATGTGCACATAAGTTGCAGTTATAATGGGGAATGGAAGTATAGGCGGAAATCTCAATTTCTTTATTTACCCTCAAGAAGTTTTAAGTAACAAAACAAAAATGGAACGTAGATATGTCTGCCACTCGGAGGAAAGAAAATCAATACTTCATAAAAATTAAATATAATGATATGTGCCCTTCAGAAATGTCTTTAGTAAAGTTGTTGAGCAACAGAAGCATGAGAAGATGGATAGATCTGACGTTACAATGATGGGAACGGAGTCGCAGCTTCAAGCGCATCACACAATTATGATCCATGTCCAACAGCAGCTAGCAGCAAAGTTTTGTAACTGCGGGTAGGTTTTGTTGTAGCCTAATAACAACCATCTGTTCATCATGGTACATGAAACTTACGTATTTTTTGGGGGAGTATTAAATACTAATGTTCGCACCCATGGGAGAGAAAGCAAAGCGCCTCCCCTGGGTATCAGCAATCGTCAACAACCAGGTTGACCAAGAAAAACAACAGCAGTTGATGAAAGAAGAATGACCCGAGCTTAAAAAACACCCTTAAATAAGTGTCAGTGAAATCACCAACAACCTCCAGAATGCTGGGGTTGAAGTGTCACAATCTGCTATTCTCAGAAGACTTCGGCAGCAGAATTACAAAAGTTACACTGCAAGATGCAAACCTCTGATCAGCTCCAAAAACAGAAAGGTCAGATTACACTTCAGTAACAATGCTTTCAAGAAATGCACCTGTAAGATAACAAGGCCTTTACATGCATCTTAGTGCTTCGGGAAACCTGGCCTGGGGCTGTTTCAGTGTTGTGGGCCTGACTGGAACTTCTCAAATAAACTGTTCTGTTTGAGATTGTCCTGAAGCTGTATAGCAACCACTTTCTCCAACACATTGGAAAGGAAGGGGAGGTTGGAGATTGGCCTGTAACTGGTTAGAACTTCTGGGTCCAAGGTGGGGTTTTTTTAGCAGTGGGCTGATGATGTCAGTACAGTTGGAACACATCCAGATTGGAGGGAGTGGTTAATAATCTGGGTTATCAGAGGGCTGAGTGCAGGGATTGGTGATTTAAGCTGGGCTGTTGGAATAGGATCCAAGGTACAGGAAGAGGTGTTCATTATTGAGATACTTTACTCAATTTCTCCCTGACAGACTTCAAGGAAACTGGAGAGAGGTTGAGGTGGGGTTGGAGGACCTTCATTGGGAAGAGACAGCGTAGATAGTGTAGAACTGATTTTCAACAAAGTGCTACAATTCTTATGTTTGCTTTAAGTTGAATTGTCCCAAAAGCCATGCTCTCATGCTCACACACTCGTGAGTATTAAAGCCTCCCCAATTCAGCGACTGCAAAAGCTGATTTCTTGTCATTTCATGTCACCTGAGTATCTTACCTTGGCTTACTATAAATAAAATCATGATAATATAAAAAAACTGGTTATCTGAGTTTGTGCTTTCGTAGCTTTGTTACCTGTGTGTGTTTTCTATTCTCGTTTACTAGGGGTGGGATGATATTCGCAGCTCATGATTCAATACAGTTCAATTCGATTGCTTCGCGAATCAATTTTGTTTAAAATATCCAAACAAAATGATCAATTCAGATAAATTATGACCGAACACAGTCACTTGTTTATCATTCCTTCATTTTGAAACAGTGTTTTAACTTAAAACAGTACCTATGGTTGTGATCATTCAGATACGACTCTGCTCCCTGTGCTGTGGCCTTCTGTCTGTGGCGCCATCTGCACCCCCCCTCGGCTCTATGTTCCTCG
The DNA here is from genome assembly GCA_016801175.1 of Esox masquinongy. Lineage (NCBI taxonomy): Eukaryota > Metazoa > Chordata > Actinopteri > Esociformes > Esocidae > Esox > Esox masquinongy. Next base: position 4,323 of record JACXGI010001398.1, on the reverse strand, counting down.
TTGTCACTGGTTAAAAATAGAACACGACAAAAATGTAACTTCAGTGTTACATATTATTTTCCTGTGTTCTTGCATACCCACATACACAAGCTAAATATTTCATTAGTGTACACAAAATGTTAAATGATTAGAAACATTTAGATCTACACAAACCTCTCATACACACACACACACACACACACACACACGCACAGAAACACTATGCACAGGATATAAATTAAATGCACAGAGGTTAGCTAAATCGCGTAGGCACAAACACATTTGAAATTCAGAATGAATACCTAGTTGTGTTATGCAGTCTATTGATTAGTTATCAGTCTGTAATTGGGGTGTGATCTCTGTTAACCCACAGACATTACCATGTATGATTGAAATAGCAGGAAGTCGATAATGCTCCGGTAAATAGTTTATGCTAAACACAATGCCTTTTCATCCTCACCCTTGCCAGATCTTACTGTTCTTTTTTTTTTCTTTTAACAGTCCATCTACTGGAATACTCACATAATATTTGTGTAAAAAGCATCCAATGCCATCTTGAGAGAAGAAGTACATTTACATGAAAAGCCAAACCAATATATCAACGTGAAAAGTTGCTCTGAATACAACCATCTGCAGGAAACATCCATGCAAGTACTGTAACAAGTGGCCTAGTTCAGGGAAACCAGAAACCCGACTCTGCCCAAGTCTCACTGTCTCTCTTTCTCTCTCTGTCTTTCCCTCACTCTCCCCCCACCTGTCCTTCACTCTCCCTCGCTCTCTCTCCTTCTTCTGTCTGTATCCCTCCCTCTGTCCAGTGCTTTATTCAGGCTCAGGCTCAGACTTGGCATCCCTGGAAAACCGTGGCTGGCTCTGACCCCAACTCCTAGTGAGGAGTGGGGTGTGGACAGTGTTGGTTAGGGTTGGCTAATCCGTTACAGTTACAAGTTACCTGTCCACATTTGTAATCAGTATTGTAACTTTTTTTATTACTCAAACTCAGTAACGTAGTCTGATTACTTTGAGATTATTAAGAGGCATTAGAAGACAAATAGGAATAGCCTATAACAAACTGAACACCTTTTGCGGTATGAATCAATGTTACAATTTACATAGCTAGCCAAAACGGAATTTGCATTTTACTTTATGGGTTAGGTAGCCTACAGTGCCTTTGGAAAGAGTTTCTAAAACATTGTGTCTACTTCAATATGATTGGGCTCCATCTCTGCATTACATGCTAAAGGTATGTCAGATATTCAGTCATTCCAACTAATCCAATAACCCTTGATCTTTACAGAATTTGACTTTTTATCTGAACATAACCCAAAATCTAAGGATGTGTTAACCTATTCTGTTATTTCCATTTTAGGCCTATTCATGTTTTTTATAATTCAAAACATTGTTGAAAAATAAATGACAATTTCCTGAAAAGGGTATTGACATTATTGTATATAAAAATCAGGATATCCGAAGCTTTTCGTGCTTACACTAAATCTGCAGTAGTCTGATGTTTTGCTCCCCAACCACCAACATTGTGAAAACGTTGCAGAAAGCCCAGGCACAAGAATGCACGTTCGCAATCGTGAACACCCACATACAAATGAGTTTTACCCGCGCGAACGTAACCTGCGATTTTTAGGGCCACCAGTGATGGATTTTCAAAACGCGCATGATGATCACACACACAACTGAAACGTGCAATTGCTATTTGGTTTCAAATAACGATGTTTTTAAAACATTAAATTAAAAAAATCAAGCCAGCAACTTGTCATAATTATTTCGCTCACCTATCCATTTAAAGCAATCTAAGATGTAATCATAAGTTTTTTCAAAAGTATCTGTAATCCGATTGGTAATGAACACATTACAGTTACTGTTTTTGGTAATCCGGAATCCGTCACACAAACGAAATTGTAATCTGTTACTCCCCAACTCTGGGTGTGGATCATGGCTAGAATGGGGATATACAGTTAATGGGTACTTAGAGAATGATGAAAACATTTTCCTCTAGAGATGCAATGGTTTGGCGGCATCTCAGGGAGTTCTGGCCAGCTCTGACTCTCCCCCTAATTTGTCCACCTCATCATTTGCACCCCTTGCTTTGTGTCTGTTTCCACATTTTCCTTTTCTGATTCATTGTAAGTGTGCTTTAACATTACTAAATCTCTGTCCGGTTTCTTCCTTTTCTATCTCCATTATCTTTCCCTTAGCTTGTTCATATGTTTCTGTCATCACTTTCTCATATTTTTCCCCCTCAACCATTACCTCAAAGAACTCCATAGTGTTATGAGGCTGGAGTTCTTGGCATAGACCAGGCATAGTCTGGAGTGGAAGAAGAGGCCTGAGCCGATGCCCAACAGCAGTGTCTGGTGATGGGTACTGGCTCTGCCTCAACCCCCTCCTCTCCACATCCCGACCAGTCAAGACATCTGAGAATGCTATTAAAGGACTGGTGTCACTTCAGGATAACCTGGATACCTGCAACTGTTTTCCAACTCCCTCAACCACTCAGCCCTCACCTACACTGCTCTACTGCCATCTTATTTCCATTTGAATAACACCTCATATAGCTTTGGACCTACCTTGTATTTACTTTACATTTTACTGTGCGTTTAGTAGATATTTTAATTTCTCCTCCTTTCCCCTGTACAGATTATTCTCTAACTCCCAAAAGTTTTAATTAGACTAAAAGCTTGTGGAAAATGATGGACAGTAATAATAGATGATGAATTGGATCGAGACACCAACTGTGACAAGATTATTTACAATCACCCCACAAAAGCTAAGTACCTTACAAGGCAAGGGGAACAGTTACTTTAGTGTTATACTGAGACTCGTCTGAATCAAAGCCCCAATGTTAAAGGATCATTGTTCAGGCTATGTATCTAAATGCCAAACCTACCTTAGAGTAGCTCAAGAACAAAAAGGTGAATGCCCTACAGTCGCGCAGTTAAAGTTGTTTGTAGAAACAGTTGTAAACTTGTACTTACAAATGGATTTTGGAAATGTTGTATGCATAGAAAAAGTGTGATTTATCAAACAATCGTATGCTCACTGGAAGGAGACCACTGTGGACTTTTACCAACAGTTCTTATGTTTGGAACACAAAGGTTTTGGAATTAATCGCTGTATGGTATCTTTCACGCAAAGAAACTGCTGTCATTACTGCATCTTCAGCACGTCTCTTTAAATACATTTAATACACAGTTATAAAAATGTGATGATATGTATGCAACTAAACACCAATATTAGTGACACATTTGTACAACCCCGTTTCCAAAAAAGTTGGGACACTGCGTAAAATGTGAATAAAAACCGAATGCAAAGATGTGTAAATCATTTAATCCCTATATTCAATAGAAAATAGTACAAACACAACATGTCAAATGTGAAACTGTGACATTTTATTGTTTCTTGAAAGATATATGCCCACTTTGAGTTTGATGCCAGCAACACATTTCAAAAAAGTTAGGACAGAGGCAACAAAATCCAAGAAAGGTTGTGTAATGCTAAAAAACTAAACCTGGTGGAATACTGCATAACTAATTAGGTCAATTGGCAACAGGTCAGTAACATGACTGGATATTAAAAGATCATTCCAGAGAGGATGGGTCTGTCAGAAGTGAGGATGGGGAGTTTGCCCCAGCTTGCCTGTCTCACGGCCCTAACATGCCTGTCTCAGGGCACAGTGATTTAACATTTTGCTTTTCTGCTGTTTGGCTGAGGTCTCTTCACAGTGTTGAACTATTGTCATGCCTTCGACGTGGCTTCATTGAAATACCAACATGAATTTAGCTGTTAAGACACTAGCTCAGCTCCAATTTCAGCAGCATACCAAGCTGTCTAACCATTTTTATAGTCAGCAATGTAAGAGAAAAGTTACTGTTCATACTACTACTATTCACACTTCTTCCCCACTACCGGTAAACACTGCCTGTTAATGCTTGAGTCAGTCCTCATGGTATTACAGGTGCTGGTCATAAAATTAGAATATCATCAAAAAGTTGATTTATTTCAGTAATTCCATTCAAAAAGTGAAACTTTTATAATATATACATTCATTCCACACAGACTGATATATTTCAAGTGTTTATTTCTTTTAATTTTGATGATTATAACTGACAACCAATGAAAACCCCAAATTCAGTAAAATTAGAATATTGTGAAAAGGTTCAATATTGAAGACACCTGGTGCCACACTCTAATCAGCTAATTAACCCAAAACACCTGCAAAGGCCTTTAAATGGTCTCTCAGTCTAGTTCTGTAGGCAACACAATCATGGGGAAGACTGCTGACTTGACAGCTGTCCAAAAGACGACCACTGACACCTTGCACAAGGAGGGCAA
>JACXGI010001397.1:48016-93912 GCA_016801175.1 Esox masquinongy | reverse complement strand
CTGTATCTCCATAAAGTTGGTCAGCAGCAGGAAGCATGAAGTGCTCTAAAACTTCCTGGTAGACAGCTGCGTTGACCTTGGACCTCAGAAAACACAGTGGACCAACACCAGCAGATGACATGGCACCCCAAACCATCACTGACTGTGGAAACTTTACACTGGACTTCAAGCAATGTGGATTCTGTGCCTCTCCTCTCTTTCTCCAGACTCTGGGACCTTGATTTCCAAAGGAAATGCAAAATTTACTTTCATCAGAGAACATAACTTTGGACCACTCAGCAGCAATCCAGTCCTTTTTGTCAGGCGAGACGCTTCTGACGCTGTGTCTTGTTCAAGAGTGGCTTGACACAAGGAATGTGACAGCTGAAACCCATGTCTTGCATACATCTGTGCGTGGTGGTTCTTGAAGCACTGACTCCAGCTGCAGTCCACTCATTGTGAGTCTCCACCACATTTTTTAATGAGTTTTGTTTCACAATCCTCTCCAGGGTGCGGCTATCCCTATTGCTTGTACACTTTTTTTCTACCACATCTTTTCCTTCCCTTCGCCTCTCTATTAATGTGCTTGGACACAGAGCTCTGTGAACAGCCAGCCTCTTTAGCAATGACCTTTTGTGTCTTGCCCTCCTTGTGCAAGGTGTCAATGGTCGTCTTTTGGACAGCTGTCAAGTCAGCAGTCTTCCCCGTGATTGTGTAGCCTACAGAACTAGACTGAGCCTTTTCACAATATTCTAATTTTCTGAGATACTGAATTTGGGGTTTTCATTAGTTGTCAGTTATAATCATCAAAATTAAAAGGAATAAACACTTGAAATATATCAGTCTGTGTGGAATGAATTTATATATTTTACAAGTTTCACTTTTTGAATGGAATTACTGAAATAAATCAACTTTTTGATGATATTCTAATTATATGACCAGCACCTGTAAATGCATGAAGGAGCTTTTCTGCATCTTTCTGGGTTATGAAGAATCTTACTTTGGCAATATTTCTAAGGTGAGAATAAGAATTTTTGGTCACCTCAGTCTCATACTGATTTTCTCCCTTTTGATTTTAGGGCCAACTAGAAGGATTTCTGTTTTATCCTCATTCAGTTGTGTTGATGTGCGACTTCTGTGACATGTTGTTGGCTTAGTTCAAAACTGTCCAAAAGGTTGACGAATTCCATAGCCTTTTTATCAGCCATATTTTTTATGTGGATGTTTAGTTCACCATTTAAAACAAGTGTCATGTCTGGTGATAATCAGTGACATTTGTTCAGAAAATTCAGAAAGAAAAGCTAGAGAGTTGCTTTTTAGGTCGATAGACCACTAAGAAGAGCACTGGTATTTCTACTTTGAGGATGAAGACCACATATTCAAAAGATGAAAAGTCCCAGGTCGACCTTTGTATAGATAAGCTGCTCCGTGTAGATCACTGCTACTGAGTCGTCCGGGGGTAGGTAATTGGCGTAGGGGATATCCTTGTGCCGCCGCGTTCCAGCAACGTCTCTGGCGGGTTGGGCACCTCTGACCTGGCCAGGGATAAGACAATGTGAGCGGGCGTTCCTCCGACGTGTTGGCTCATACTGACTTCCTAGTTACGGGAGGGCGTGTAAAAGAAGCAGACCGGGATATCGGACAGGTTTCGGAGGATTCGGACTTGAGGACACTTGACTCCGCATGGGCTGTTGTAGCGGTGACACCAGGGTGTAAAAAGTGGGATTGGGAGAAAAAGGGGGTAAAATTGAAAAAAGAAAAAGTGCTCTAGTTATTTCATGCCATCGTCAAATGTACAGGTTTTATGCTTATGATAAATGGGGAATTACTAAAACTTGGCAGAGTTAATGTTTGAGTCATTTGATTTGTATGAACGAGCATTTGCCTGTTCCGTGACCCTGCCCCCACCAAGCATTCATGCCCTGACAGATATCTGCGCGCGCACGCATTATTTCCCTAACTCTTCCCAAATAAACATCCTTATTCAGATGTGGGATGTAGGAGTGTGTGTATACAAAGCCACTGTTGGAGGACAATGGAAGTTGAATAGAAAAAAAACTTTTCCACATTAGTACAAAGGCATCATACCAGGGAGATGGTAATAACCTAAATAAAGGTAAAATAATAAAGTAAAATAATACTTGAACAGTTGAACTGTAAATGAACTAGACTGAGAAGACTTATCTATGATAATATCTGTGTAAATGACCTGGTAATCCTTTGATGGACAATGTGCAAAAGAAAGTGGATATTTTCCTTTCACTTTAAAAAAAAAAAACACATATCAGTAGAAAATATCAGCAGTTCAACACAAGACACAACACATGCACTTTTGTGAGACCGAAACAAGAACGTGAATAACTTGTTTTACATGGGAAAGTACGTTAAGTCTAGAGAACACTGGCTTCAAAATTTCGACTGGTGCGTTTATCAACTTGCGGTAGTAACACCCAAGCACATTACTTGTAACTTCATATCAATGTGCACCAATAACACATTCCAAGAAAACCGACACATTTTCATCTGTTGTTGTTTTTCAGTAACCCATGAGTAATTGAATATAACCTTTTTAGTTTGCCCCTTTCTATACGAATGTTCATTGGAAAAAAACTCTACATCAAAGTGAATAATAATTATAACAATTACATGGAGAGGGGAAAGTAATAAAAGGAAATAAATTGTCATAAGAGTTGATTTCAACATGCCAGCGACATTAGTAAAATTTTCTCTTCATAGTTTCACATTAGCTGATTTAGCTTTGCTTATTCTGGCTGATGATAGATCCGGAACATCCAGCAAGCAATGCAGCCATTAGTTTGCTCCTTTCATGAGCCTGATCGAATCTGTCTAGGAGCCAGCGCCTTAATATAAATTGTTTGGCAGAGAGAGTGTGGTCATTCCACTGGCACTGAGAGGGGATTGTCATTCTCAAACTGAAACCAACACTAGTTTGGCTTGGCTGTCAAATATCCCAGGCATTCACCCACCCACACAAAATTTCCTCTTCCTGAATAAACATCCATGTTAAGTTTCTACCATAGCTGTATGGACGTGTGGGTGTTCAAAGAGATTCTCATTCTACATTTTCTCATGTTACAGCCTTATTCTAAAATGAAGTGAATATATTTTGTCCTCTAATTTATATAATAACCCACAATGACAAATCAAAACACTTTTTTAGTATTTGCAAATTTATTAACATCTGAGGTCCAGAGCACTGTGGAACACTGTGGATCTGAGGTCCAGGGATCAAGAATCTGTCTGTATTTTTTGTTCCATTCATCTTTCACTAGTTCAATTTTGGTTTCATCAGACCAGAGAGTCCTGTTTCTCGTGGTGTGAGAGTTCTTTAGGTGCTAATTGGTACTGATGGTTGTTGGTGAAACATATCAAAACGCTCAGAGACCTTTACCACACTGCAGTGAGGGGCCGAAATTTAGGAAGAAACCTAGAGGAACCAGGCTCGGAGTGGTGACCAGTCCTCTTCTGGTTGTGCCAGGTGAACATTTTAAGAATACAAGTTGTAATAATTAATAAATGCATTTAGGCTGTGTGCAGAGTCTATAAAACCTAATCCAGGTCAGAAGCATGACCAGATAGACAAGGACAGGGACCACCGTGGGGGTGGGGCTGGGGGGGTGGTCAGCAGACTGGCAGCTGGAATCGTCAGGTATCGTCTTGATCTGCAACACAGTCAGGAGGACTTTGGACAGTGGCAGCAACAAGTCTTTAGTCATGTCCTCCTAAGTTTGAACAGAGCAGGAGACAAGAAAAATTTAGAGAGTGCATTCCTTAGGTTTACAAGGATTTAGAGTGGAAAAGGAGAACTGACCCTACTCCCCCCGGCACAGTAATATAGCAGCCTAAAGGAGGACCCGGACAGGGCCCAACAGGCAGGAAGTCAATCCACCCACATTGCCAAGCATCAACCAAAGGGACACAAACCAAATCCAACGACCTTGAAATGAGGGCCAAGTACTGCCAGCAGAGTTCAGCCCAATTGCACAATGGGCGCAACGGAGAGACAACAACAAGCCAGTGACTCCGCCCCCAAATGGCATTGGAGGGAGGGCATCCCAGTGGGGATGAGAGTCCACCTGGCAAGACAGCAAGGGTGGACAGTATCAAGCCTTTCTGTTCACCTTCACATCCCTGGGCCAGACTGCATTTAATCATAGACCATGCTGAAGAGATGTGTCTTTAGTAGACACTTGAAAGTTTGCACTGAGTCTGCATTTCTAACCTTAATTGGCAGATGATTCCACAGTAGTGGAGCTCTATGAGAGAAAGCCCTGCATCCAGCTGTTTGTTTAGAAATTCTAGGTACAATTAGAAGGTCTGCATCTTGCGACCAAAGGTTACGTATAGGTATGTATGGCTGGATCATTTCAGCGAGGTATGTAGGAGCAAGTCCTACATACATGTATTGCTTTATAGATTAACAATAAGACTTTAAAATCAGCCCTAGCCCTAACAGGCAGCCAGTGTAAAGAGGCTAGTACTGGAGTAATGTGTCCAAATTTTTTTTGTTCTAGTTAGGATTCTAGCAGCTGTTTTCAGCACAAATTAAAGTTTATTTATTGATTTATCAGGGTAACCGGAGAGAAGAGCATTGCAGTGATCTAATCTAAAAGTGACAAAAGCATGGATTGGTTTTTCTGCATCAGTTTTCGAGGAACTCACTGCGTTTCCGGGACCGGGATCTAAATTAAGTTCCAGGGACTTTCCCAAGGTACCGGACATTTGGGGGGTGGGGGTTGGGGCTTGCAGTGCTGAACATTTCAGACTGGAGGGGAAGCAAATGTCGGGAATTAATGTTCTAGCTACATATTTACATTTATTCTGGGGCGCATAATCTGTTGCATGGTCATGTCAATCATCCAACTAATGTTGTTAGGATATTGTTCCAAGTGTGTTTTTAATAGTAAATCCTTAGCCTTTTTTCCTTTGGCTGAACATGCATACATTCAAACTATTCGAGCAGCCAATATCAATCATACACACTAGTGTTGAAGTTTCTATCAAAGTCACGTGATCTAAGCAAATGAAGTGTGATTATGTCAGGGGCATAGGTTTGATTTCCAAGGTGAGGGGGACAAATATGTTTTTGGAATGGGATGGCCAACAAGCTCATAGAGGCGTGATGGTCGGGTGTCCACATACTTTTGGCCATAGGATGTATGTGCACTGGTGGATCTCATTGATTCTGCTACAACATCTCATTGATTCTGCTACAATAAACATGAAAAATACAGCCTTTAGCCATTTCATTTAATATTACTATGTTAACATACTGTATGTGAGGTGTGCTCTTAGTGAAGAGCTACTACAGACCTCTGTTTTTCAATGTGTTTGGCTGATATAATGTGATCTACATGTACATTTTGCCTTTACTGTACTTTCACAACCTCACCTCCCAAGCTCCACCACAACTCTCTTGCATGACTACACTGGTCGACTCAACATCCTTCAGATTCTGCTAATAAATATGAACATTCAAGATATGTGCTACACATTATAACATAAATAATTTTGTGTAAGTTATCCACTTTTAAAGACTACTGCTATATGTAGCAAAATTTCACCTCAACATTTCACCATTTTTTACCTTTTCTCCCTGGCTGTCTGATCCTGCTGACAGGAACTCTGTCACAGTTACCATCTGATCCTGCTAAAATGCCACAGCTTGATCTGCTAAAAATGCTAAAATGTACAGCTTGATCTACACTGATGCCTGAGGAACCTGATGGCAATGTTTGATCTATAAGACCCACATTAGGTTGCAATGTCAAATGCAGGTACCTATGTAGGAAACTACATATAACTTTTCAATAGTTCAACTATTAAGCTAGTATGTTAGCCAGGTAGTTAAGGTCAACATTTTTTTTTGTCAAATGCACTGAACAACACAGCGTCATCCTGCACAATTAAATTCTTGTGACATGGCAGCCGACAACTACATAGTAAGAGTTAAGAAGAACAATATATAAGCAAAAATATAGCCAGACAAAAAATATAAAGCAACACTATACATAACACTGTACACTAGCAACATTTTAAAGAGTACTGTAAACTAGCAGCAGTCTAGGTGGTTATTATTGAATATTATATATATAAGAGTAATAAGCTTATGAATGGTGGCATAGCACACTACAACTACGTAGTGAGAATGAAGAAAAAGCAATAATATACATAACATTGTACACTAGCAGCAGTTTAAAAAGAGTACTGTAAACTAGCAGGAATATTGGTGGTGGTATTGAAATTATTGATATGGCAAGTCTGGCAATAATATACATAACAATGTATATAAACTAACAATGTATATAAACTATTTATTCTAATGTCTCATAGCTAGCTAGCTGTAGCACTCATTTTGTCTTTGCATAAAAAACGCCCGTATGTGTAAAAAAAAAAAAGTATTGTCTTGGCTGGTGTCATCTTGGTGCTAACTGTGAGTGAGGTGAAAATAGTGTAATGAACTATGTAAACTGTTTGCTAGCTAGCAAACAAAACGTTAGCTAGCAAGCTAATATATATTTTGCAACTATTGTTCATATATAACGTTAGCCTAACTACACCATACACGGTTGCCGGTTTTAGAAAAACACTGACAGATAAGCTAAATATCTACCTCTTTCAAGTGTTACGGAGGGTAATTAGCTAGAGGTAATGTCAGCCAGGTTACAAAACTTTCCTGAGCCAAAGATCATAAACCGCGTTTCCACCGCAGCAACTATACCCAGGAACTAAGAACCTTTCGAGGAACTCACTGCGTTTCCACCGCAGGAACCAGGGTGTAGAACCAGGAACTCCATTTTACCCCCAAAACAGTCCCTGCTCGGGAGGTAGTACTTTCCCAGAGTACCAGAACTTTTGGGGTGGGGCTTGCGGTGCTGAACAAATCAGATTGGTCGAGTAGTACTGGAGTTTACTCGCATACGTTTTTAACCGCCATTTTTAAATGTCTGCAGCCATCCTCAGTTTAGTAAAGGAGTTAATTGTGCTTACAAACAGAAAAACTTTTTATGCTGAATATAAATCGAACGATAGATGGACCGACGACAAAGTCCAGGTCTTACTGTGTTTATGCTGAGGACCAAATACAGCGGGTATTGGAAACGGCGTAATAATGTGTTCGGGAAAATACCCTGCAAGTTATGTGAGCTGAACATTTTCACACCGGGTAACAGTCCCGGGAGAAGCTTAAAAAAATGAAAGCAAGATTACAAGAAGGTCGAGGATCACAATAACAGAAGCGGTTCTTACCGGCGGAGCAAATAGTTTGACCGTCTACATGCGTTGCTGGGTCACATGTCGGCTTTCTATGGCGCTGCGGCAACGATTGACTCGGCTCCTGCGTTGTTGGAAGCCATGGTGGAAGACACAGAAACTGGATAACCAGTCGGTTTAAGGTAAGTCACAATGTTTTACCTGATGCATGTTAAATGCTATAACGTTATGTTTTGGAAAAGTCAGGATAGTTGTATACTAGTCGTTATTGTTTGTCATGCTATTGTTCCTCTAGACAAAAACCAACGTTAGCTACAGGAGCATCAATGATGTTGGCCTAGCTAACGTCCCCAATTATCGGCCACCCCCTATTTGTTATAGTGGGGTATGGAGGTTAAATACTTTAAAAATGTAATGTATGGACATTTATACCATATTCTTCCCTGCCAAAAATACCATATTCTTGCCTGCCAAACTCAGTAGTGCCACAAAAGGTATTTGACTGTAGTCAATCAATCAAATGTATTTATAAAGCCCTTTTTACATCAGCAGTTGTCACAAAGTGCTTTTACAAAACACCCGGACTTAAACCCCAAGGAGCAAACAACAGTAGTGTTGAATTTCAGTGACTAGGAAAAACTCGCTAAGAAGGCCGAAATTTAGGAAGAAACCTACAGAGGACCCCGGCTCGGAGGGTCAACATGAATCCACATCCATAATCACAGTTAACTGTTATAATACATAATAATAATAATAAAATATTCAGAATGTAATGAACTTAACTGTCTGAATGTGCCTCCATTAAGAATCTCCTCTCCATTATAGGTCTCTTCGCCCTAAATTGGACACCCCCAACACCCCAAACACCTCCACCATCCCTATCAACCACAAAAAACAATCCTAGCAATAATTGAAATAAAAAGAAAACATATTCATAACAAGATATATATACACACACACGCATACACACACATGTACAGTACATATAGGATACTCAACTTATCTCTTCAGATATGCAGGTGACATTTCGACCTGTGTGAACGCACATAATGAGCAATACAGATATCTGATGGAATGCCCATTCTCAGATGTTAGACAATCTGAGACGATCACGTGTCACTTACATTTCAGCCCTAGCCTGAATGTTCTGCTACTTTCTGCACATTATCCAGCTATACCTCCAAGGTGCCAAGTCAGAGCCTTGTCTTCTCCAGATTCGACTACTTCAAGTCACACCATGCTGGACTCCCTGCAATCTCAGATTATCCTCCACTGTTTTGCACCTTGCTCCCTATTGCAGCTCTCTTTATGTTCAGGATTCTAATTCTAAACTACAGTGCCATAAAATGACTAGCTCCGTAATATCTCTCGACCTGTATAAAGTTATGTACTGTCGTTCTTTCTCTGTGATCTACGATGTTGGTATTATTTAAGTTGCCGTCTCTTTAGGGATTCACTGGACAATCACCCGGACTTCACTGTGTACTGTTCAAGTTCAAAATGTTTATTTGTCATTTGCAATAGCAAGTCACGGCAATGAAATGCTTGGTTTTCCTACTCCTGACAGTGCAGTTAAAATTTAAAAAGTAACAGTAATTATAATTTAAAAAAAACAAGATTACACAATCAATCAGTAATAACACTATACAAGAACACACATCAATAATAATAACTGTACAACTATACAACCATAGTGCAATGTAAAAGTGACAGGTGTGCATGATATAGTGGCAGATGTGCATGATATAAAGTGACAGGTGTGCATGGACTATGGATGGAAGAGAAGAGGGGTTCCCGAGTTGAGCAGCCTTACAGCCTGTGGAAAGAAGCTGTCCCGTAGCCTGTTTGTTTTGGACTGAATACTCCTGTACCTTCTGCCTGATGGCAGCTTAGTAAACAGTGGCTGGGATCTGTAATGATTCGTTTGCTCCTCCTCCTACACCTGTCTGTGTAGAGATCTTGCAGGGATGGCAGGTCAGACCTTGTGATGCTCTCTGCTGTTTTCTTAAACACCCTCTGAAGTGCTTTGCGGTCGAGGGCGGTGCAGCTGCCATACCAGGTGGTGACACAGCCGGTCAGGATACTCTCGATAGTGCATCTGTAGAAGTTGGTGAGTATCCTGGAATCCATGCCAAATTGGCGTAGGAAGAAGAGCCGTTTCCTGGCCTCTTCACCACGACGTTAGAGTGAGGAGACCAGGTCAGGTCTTCACTAATGTTGACCCAGAGGAACCTGATGTTGTGAACTCTCTTTACTGCAGACCTATTGATGTGTATGGGGGCGTGGTCTCCCCGCCGCTGCTTCCTGTGATCAACAATCATCTCCTTCGTTTTGCTGATATTGAGCTGGAGGTTGTCACTGACACCACAAAGTCAGTGACCTTACCTCGTCTTTATAGGCTGACTTGTCTTTGTCAGAGATCAGGCCATAATCAGAGATGGTGGTGTCGTCAGCAAACTTAACGATGGTGTTGGAGACTTAACGATGGTGTTGGAGACTTAACGATGGTGTTGGAGACTTAACGATGGTGTTGCCTTACTGCTTGAATGAGTTTCATGCATTATAAATCCAAAGTCACTTTCTGTTTATAAATGCAGATTTAAGAACCACCTATTCATGTATACTTTTTTTGTGGTACAGTCAGATGGTCAACATGAGCTACCAAAATAATTATGAAGTGTGCCAGACTTTGCAGTCCCAAGATTGAGGGGGGGGGGGGTAATTTCGGCAGGCAAATATGTAGGCTAAACTGTCCTCTCAACAAGGAAACAAGTCGCAGCGATAAGAATCGGGAGAGTGTTCATGCGAAGGGGTGGGGGGTGGGCAGGGGGATGATTTCGGCACAACACCGGTTCCAAGGCGGGTGCATGTTTTTGCTCACACTTTGTGCTTGGTTAATTAGGTCACTAATTAGTTAAGATCTTCCTTCACCTGGTTTTATTTGGTCTCAGTTGGGCTCCAATTGAAAGGAAAAAACAAAAACCAGCATACACACTCGGCCCTCAATTTGACAGCCCTGCACTACATGGACGCTATGTGGCCTGCAGGTGGAGACAAAGCTCTCACCTGCTAAGCTGATTTGGTCTCCGGGCCAACACAGCTGGGTTGGTCACTCTTGAAACACCCGTGGGCCAGTGACTGATCGGTCGGCCTGTAGATTACTTTGTGTACTCTTCCATGTGTGAGGCGTGGAGAGAGAGACTGGAGAAACTAGAGGTTTCAACAGAGACTGTGAATGACCGGTGTTATTAACTACATGTTGTAACTTCTTTTTGTTTTTGAAGATTTATTGAAATAAATCTTTTCATTTTGAGTATTCCCTGAATCCTTGGCTGAGTTTTAAGGCCCATGCCACAACAAACACACAACTCATGGAGGATCTGAATACGTTCCAGAAACATTGTGAGTCATGTATAGAGGATATTGGTTTTGTAATAATGACTGGAGCATTTATTGACTTGTGGGCCAACACAGCTGTTGGTCCGCATAATAAACCAAACACATCACTTACTTGTAACTTAATATCAATGTCCATTTTGAGTTTTGTCATGTATTTTTTATTTATTTTTAGGGGGCAGCTTAGCTGGCTTGCTTGCAACAGTTAATTGACAGTAAAATTAAATTGTGTTGGTATGCAGGGGTGTAGCACAACATTCTGGGCCCTGTAAATAGGCAGTCTCTGAGGGCCCCTCCCCTCTTCATTCAAGATTCAAACATTTTTCGAGGGCCCCTCTACACGTTAGGGCCCTATATACTTAGTACCCCTTTTCCCCCAGTCCGACCGCACTGTTGGTACGACAGCAATTGCTTCCATGTGAGATCGTATTGAGTGCATTTGCCTTAAAAAGGGTTAATACACATTAATTAGGTTTGTCAAATACTGTAAGTTCCATAAATAGTATGTCCCCAAAGTTATATATTTTGGACTTTAAAAAAGTCCCAAAAGTTTCTAAACTGTTCACTTGATCTTAATTAGCACTTCATTTTCTTTGTTTATTTTGGAAATTCTTTAACCGCTGCAATACAGAGCTAATACAAACAAAATTTCAATGTGAAAATACTCTTTAACATCTAGGTTAAAGGTAATGGCTATCATCCAGCTAGACTTACATAAGGAACTGGAACAGCGACTAATAACAGTAGCAGAACTGCTTCATCATCACTTTCACTGCATCTGTATGGGCTTTATAACAGCCTGTATTACCACATGCATCAGGTCATCAGGTCATCAGGCTGTAGGTTAACTTTTGCCCCAAAAGATACATAAGCCTTAACACTGTATAGGAGAATAAAATAGAAGCTATTGTAGTTCTAGGCTTCTCTTCACTGAGGGTTTTGGTGCCCTGTCTTGCCTCGGGGGCGGAGCCTCTCTCTGCACCGCGGCCCTATCCTGCCTTGAGGGCGGGGACTCACTCTGATCCGGCCCCCCACCTGCCTCGGTGGCGGAGCCTCTCTCTGCACCGGGGCCCTATCCTGACTTGAGGGCGGGGACTCACTCTGATCCGGCCCCCCACCTGCCTCGGCGGCGGAGCCTCTCTCTGTTTAAAAAAAAAAACACTTAATTGCTCGAAGCTTTCCAACACAGTGCACATCAGGGACATCTGCTGGAGAAAATGTGATATGACATGTTTGATTTATGGCGCATTCCATTTGTACTCGCAGGTCGAAATTTCCGAGTTCCAAGTTGGAAGATTAAACTGGAACACCCCCTCAAGTCGGAATTCCAACTCGGAAAGTCGGAAGAACCCCACTAGCCCCGAGGTCGTATTCCAAGATGGCAGCACCTTGTATCAACAGCAGCGTAGGAATTTCACGACGGCCATGGCCATCATTGCCTTTCGCTCTGGCCGTGGTACACCAAAAATCACTGTACGCCCTACGGCCACTGTGGCCTTTGTGCCTCTGCTACTGTCTATCTCATGGTCAGCAGTTTGTTCGTAAGTTTGTTTGTAGTTCACAACTGAGAACAACCACAAGAACGGACTAAATGCAGGTAAGCATAGATCGCTGATTTATTTAGTGCTTACCTGAATCAAACGTCTCTGTTTTGGAAGGTGCGTTCACGAGCAACTGGGAAGTGGGACAGCTCCGACCTCCGAGTGGGAGAATACACCTGAACGCTTTTTGAGATCTCCGAGAAGTAACGTTAGGTTTGACATCACTAGACATGGTAACGTCTGTGGTGAAAGATTAAAAAACAAAAATGTCTTGCTCCGCGCACAAATGTCACTATATTTGTTTATTTAGGTCGTACTCATTAGCACAGGTGATTGTGATGTTAAAGGTTATCTTTCTGGCTAGCTAGCCTTAACGTTACTTAACTGTCAATACCGTAGCCTGTTTGTTGTCATGTGAACGCTCCCAAATAAAACTTCTGAAATGAAAGATTCCAGAATCTATAAAAATTGAGGGCGGAGTAGATGTAATTTCACGGATTAAAACATGATAATTAAACTTTTTATGTGGAAAAAAACATATCAGTTATAATAAGTTATCATTCTAAATATCTAGATATTAAAAAGTGAATAATTTGTTTTTGTCATGCATGTTTTTTTCTTATCAACAATTCAAGTTGTTTATTTGTAAGCTCCAAATCGTCTTATTTCACTCAATGGCCATTGTGCCCTGGCATGTGGCCGTTGTGTCCTAAACATTTTTGTGATACCAAAGGCCAAATTACCTTGCCCCTAAAATGATGAAATTCCAAGCCTGATCAGCAGTATACCGGACATTATACGTATGCAATTTAGCAGACTAGTATTAAAAATTAAAATAGGAAACTTACGTTCTTAGTTAACATCACAATATTCTTAAGTGCACACGCCCATAAAGGTTACAGGTTAGGCTACCGGTTATGGAATGGCCGATTAAAAAGCGGTCCAAAAAATGTTCTGCACAATGAAATGCAATGAAAAACATTGTACATTTCGAAAGGGCAAGCACAACAATACTTTAATGTGGGCGTCCATCTTGTTTTCCGAATTTCGGAATCTGGAACGGGATCAACTTGAGTTAACTTGGGTGTGCCGTCATTCCCAGTTCCGAGTTCCAACCTCAGAGGAAAATTGAATGCACCATTAGACATTATTGTATTTAACCTGGAGCGGTACTTTTTTTTTGTGGTGTTCGCGGGCACCAGCCCTGGATGAATTAATAATAATAAATCAATAATAAATAATAATGAAGACTATTGAAAAGGCTAAACTCAATAAAACAGGAATTTGTTGACGAAGAAAGGCTGACATTTTGTGTTCAACAAAATTGTCTTACCCGCAACAGGAAGAATCAAACCCATGACCCTGTCGACAGTAGTCTGGAATAGTACGGTTGCACCACAATATTGGACACTTTGATTTGGTTTTTGGTCATTTGTGCACTGTGGGGTATTACGTTCTGGTTTGAAAAGATCATCTGATTACTTCCCTTTGAAGCTATAAAGTTGTGTCAGCGTCTTCATTCACTCCCACACTTCCTTCCCTCGTCTTGTTTCCTGTCTATAACCTGTATTATTTTCGTGTGCGTGTGTGCGCGCGTGCGTGCGCGCTGTGTTATTACTCTTTCCTAACTTAGTTTTGATGTTGTACTAGTAGTAAAGCATCGTTTGGTCTTTCAATGGCGCTCCATTAGAACCATGTATTTTTGTTATTAAAAGGATTCGAACCTGTAGCCTCTACATGCCAAAATATTTTTCTGATGCTATTGTTAGCTACATTGCATCTAAGCCACCAAACTACTGAAGCTTCAATAACGGATAACAACATTAACTTTTGGATGTTCCTGTCTAAATTTTTTTAGGCACAGCAGATTGCAGAGGGCCTGGACATAGACCTTAGCCATTGTAGTTTGGCAATGTGTATATTGACTACATAAATAACATTAAAAAACAATACAATTCCAACCAATGAGTCCACAACTCCTGTTCTCGTATAGACTGTTCAAACATAGTTACAAATATACACACATTACAAATATACACACATTCATACACACATTCTCTATTGCTCTCTAATACACTATCTTAATACCCTTTCCAAGAACCTAGCTAAGCAACACTCTTAATAATTATCTACTTCTCAAATTACCTAATAATTGTCTACTTCTCAAATTACCTATTCTTTTGTATGACTCTCAAATAAGTAGCTAACCAACAATCTAAATTATTCTTTTGTATTAATCTCAAATTGCTGTTCTATGACTACTATCAAATAACAAGCTCTATTTTATGACTCTCTTGACTAACTTGCTCTTTTCAAATACTTCAAAATACTTTTCAAATACTAATTTCCATTCGCATGCATGTCTCAAACTCCTACTAACAGCCCTTGAAGTGACCAGAGTTCATTAACCTTTTATGCAAACAGTTTCAAAACAGCCATTCCGAAAACAGTGCAGGTTGGAACTCAGATAATTTTGTGACGTCCGAAGCTTTGAATGGTACTCTGCATTGAAACTCTAGAGCTTGGGAAACTGAACGGTGCTTCAGGGCTTCGGTTTCATTCATCCTATCCCATAATGACAACAGGAAATAGGTGAAACCATAAAACCAGCATCTTGTCTTGGAGGGTCTTGCTCACAACGTTATTTCACTGGTCATCCATTTTGAATATGGTAATTCTTGAAAGTAGACTGTGAAGTTTTCATAAAATAAAATAGACTGATGTTTAAATATTGTATCTTGTCTCCTTAGTTCATTAAACATTGCCCCAACACCCTAACAACGCTCTTACGTAATTGTCTTTAAAATTGTTTTACTGACTTAAATCATGAGTCACTCACTCATGAGTTTGACCTAAAAGCTTTAGTCTACAGCAGCTGGCCTACTAAACTGTTAGAAATGTATGATGTAAGTATTACGGGAAGGCCTTGCTTTGAGATTAAAGGAATGTGAAATGCAGTGTTTCTCAACCCTGCTCCTGGACGCCCCCATGCCCTGCATGTTTTAGATCTCTCCCTGGCCTAACATGCCTGATGTAGCTTACGAAGGACTTGTTAATGAGCTGATCATTTGAATGGGGTGTGACAGAGCAAGGAGAGGTCTAAAACATGCAGGGCAGGGGACGCCCAGGAGCAGTGTTGAGAAACACTGGTGTAACGTCTTCTCTAATTATATGGGATATTGGAGTTTTAGTTGAAAATGCATGGTAGATCTACAAGGTTTCATGCCATAAGTATTTCGCTAAAAGTTCAAGCCTGTGTGATGGGTAGTACCGTTCCTTTAAGGATCGGACCATCCCTTTCAGGTGTGCCTTTGTAGCTCGATTGGTAGCCAGGATATATCGGGTGAGGGTACTTGGTAATCAGGGAGGCTTTTGTTTGGTGTGGGAGGACGGTCAGTGTCTTGCTTGGTGCTACATTATGTGGTCCAGTATTAAGGTATGTGGATAAAGGGAGGCAAAATGGTTTTGTGTATGTCATGGTGTATTGTAGTGATGGCCAAACCAGGCCTTCTTGAATCGATGGGGCTTTCCAGGACATTGCTTCGCTAAAAGACTAATTTCTCGATGCCTCGTCTAGATAGCGCTCACTGAGGGTACCCACTGGTTGAAATCATTAAAAGCAGGTCAAATAATGATTACCGCAATGACGTTGCATTGGCTCAACTGAAGCTTCAGTCATCCACTTCAAGGACTCACGTCAGTCGCATCACTCGCAATGTGAAGTCAATATAGTTAATATAACTATAGCCTAAAATGTTTTTTTCTTACAAAAGCCTGTTCACACTTAATTTGTTTTATTTTTTCCTAAACGTTTCTTATTTGCATAAGTAATTGGTAATGTATTTATATTCAGTATTAAATCATGTGTATGGAAGAAAAGCCTACTTTTGTGAACATGTATTTGAGGGATTGTGAAGCGTCATGTGGAACGTAGTGATAGTTCAGGTTCATTTTCAACAACACAAAGGTCCATAGCTTTTCCATCCTGTTGTACCCTGTACAGACTAGAGATTAAACATGTGTGTGCATGTTTAATCAGTGAGTAAAGAAATAAAGAGAGACAACATTTGTGTATGCTTTTACATGTGTTTTGAACTGGCAACTGAGCTTTTGTAACTGGACAGTGAGGGAAGAACAGTGCTTTTGTAACAGGGAAATATCTTATTCATTTTTATTGAGGAACACATTTTTTTCTAGATGGGTCCATTCCAAAAATCTCGCAAGTAACAGTATTTGTTCAGTCATCAAACTACTTTCGCCCACTCTCGAAAGTAAACTGCGTTTCACTTCCTTTTATACTCAAACTGAACTCGAAACCAATAGCCAGCACATCAGGTTGTACAGCACAGAAACAATGCTTCATAAGTCATCTAAGGGGTGTTTTCTTATATCTGAAGTGATATAAGAAAACCTATATCACTAGTGTATTGGGGTAATTTATGTCTGTGTAATGTCTGTGTAATGTAATTGTAATGTCTAGGATCAACGGTCGGAATTGAAAGAAACCAGGGTGAAGAGTCGGACTGGACCGCTGCATTTTATGGCATCAGTAAGGCCTCATAGGTCTGGTGTATGTCTCCTGGTTAGTCTTATCACAAGTTAATTATTGTGTTTGTTCAGCAGGACTATGCTGTTTTGCTTGGCTAGGTATTCTACCATTGTGTTAAGATTGAATGAGTAGCGTAGGGAGTTTGGTGTAATCCTGTGTTCATCTCAGTATTACCCTAACCGACTGGTCTGTCTATGCTTTATATAAGATTTGGTTGTTGTATGTCAGTGACTTCAGGGACGGGACTAAGAGTTTTATTCAGTTCTTTGATTTAAACGGGGGCCGTGAGCATGTGTGAGTATCCCCACAGTCACCGTAGTGCTGGGTCCCTGGGTTATCAGTGTGAGTATCCCCTTTTACGGTGGTGCTGGGTCCCTGGGTTATCAGTGTGAGTATCCCCACAGTCACAATGGGGCTGGGTTATCAGTGTGAGTATCCCCACAGTCACTGTGGTGCTGGGTCCCTGGGTTATCAGTGTGAGTATCCCCACAGTCACCGTGGTGCTGGGTCCCTGGGTTATCAGTGTGAGTATCCCCACAGTCACCGTGGTGCTGGGTCCCTGGGTTATCAGTGTGAGTATCCCCACAGTCACCATGGGGCTGGGTTATCAGTGTGAGTATCCCCACAGTCACCGTGGTGCTGGGTCCCTGGGTTATCAGTGTGAGTATCCCCACAGTCACCGTGGTGCTGGGTCCTTGGGTTATCAGTGTGAGTGTCTCTCCCTCGCTGGAAGCTCTGCCCTCATCCTTCTGTTGTGTTGTCCTTTGTCAATTGTCCTGATAAATTGTGTAATAGTTTCTTAATTAGAATAAGAAAATAAAGGTTCTGGTACATGTTTAATACCTCTTAAATATGGTCCATTGTGGTATGTAAAATAAAAAAAGGCTTGGCCCTGCATGGTTTGAGTGGGACTGCCCTGGGGTGGCTTTGTGCCATAAGCCCTTCCCACCTTGTGACACCTGTATGGGTAATGATTTGGTAAGGTCTAGATCAGTGGCGTAACTGTCGGGGGTGCAGGTGGTGCGGTTGCCCCCGGGCCCACGGTGGGTGGGTGTCCCGTGCTTGGTGTCTCATGAAATTATTTTGAATTTTTATTTCACATCATGTTTCTATTACGTTATCACAATCAGAAGCCAGTAGATACTTGGGTGATGTTGCATAGATGTGTCAAAATCTTTAAGGTGGATTTAAGGTTTAAACTAAGCTCAAAATGCTACATATACAGTATCTCACAAAAGTGAGTACACCCGTCACATTTTAGCAAATATTTGATTATATCTTTTCATGTGACAACACTGAAGAAATGACACTGTACTACAATGTAAAGTAGTGAGTTTACAGCTTGTATAACAGTGTTAATTTGCTGTCCCCTCAAAATAAGTGGCAACCTGTGAAACTCTGGTGAACTCCATGCCCAGGAGGGTTAAGGCAGTGCTGGAAAATAACGGTGGCCACAAAAAATATTGACACTTTGGGCCCAATTTGGACATTTTCACTTAGGGGTGTACTTTTGTTGCCAGCGGTTTGGACATTAATGGCTGTCTGTGTTATTTTGAGGGGACAACAAATTTACACCATTATACAAGCTGTACACTCACTACTTTACATTGTAGCAAAGTGTCATTTCTTCAGTGTTGTCACATGAAAAGATATAATCAAATATTTACAAAGACGTGAGGGGTGTATTCACTTTTGTGAGACACTGTACATGTGGAATTGGTTTACCTTTGGTAAGCATCTGCTGAGCTTTCTCCACATTACCAATGTGATGGATCATGCCGTGTGTATCATAGAAACTGTGAGCGAAATGCATCCCCAGTCGATCTCAATGTATCAATCTACAGGGATGTTGTCTGTGTACTTCAGGCAATTATTTTTCTTTTTTTAAACTGCCTCTTATAAGATTGTCAGCAATGTCTTACCTTCTTCCTTACAGATATTCTGGGGGAATTCCAACATGTTAAAGAAGACTTATTAGTGGTATTTTACCATAGTATTTTACAAAGTTTCCTTCATTCTTTATTAGTGATCAAAACAGTTTAAAATAGTACCTTTTAAACTACAGACAAAAACAGCTTTGTGAAAGATGTATATGCACTTCATAAAAGCTTTTATATTTGCTTTTAAAAAAAAAAATGTAAACATTTTTTTTTCCTGAACTTGTGTAAGTTCAGGAAAAACACTCATTTAATATGTAATACATATACTTAATCCAATAATCTAATCTCATGATTTTTCATATCTGATTAAGGGATCATTTGCAATTATATTTGACAGATTAATCGATTATTAAAAATGGCAGTTAATTGCTATTTTTAATCACAACCTCATCTCCACAATGCATTCAAGAAGCCATTGTGCCAAAAAAACCGACTAGATGAATGGGTGTGTGTATAGTGTTTCAGCACCTTCCAATGCCACATTACGACTGTCCCTCTTCTACCTGTTTCAGCAAACAGGTAGTACCCACATTAGATTGTAGAACAGTTTGTGCCAGGTTTACATATTGTACTTTATTTTATTTTTGATTGTGCTCAGGCATTATATTTTCTTCCTGGATTAGCATTGGATGTGTTTGCCAAATAAACTTAAAACTGATCTTCAGTAACTCTTCAATGTTTTATTGCCTGTACCAAAAACATACAGAACTGTGACCCAAAAAAACCCCACAATACCGATCTTATCGTTGCACTCCTACTAGATGAACTTTGCTCTACTGAGGAGTGAAAAGTATACAGTTATCTTAATCTTAGTCTGTCAATTACTTTATGTTGTTTTTTATTGCCTTGCTCGTAATCATGCAGTCTATTTCCCAACAGCCTAGTTTAACTGTGAACCTCTGACTTTAATAGCATAAGTTGCTGCTGGCCAAATGTTGACAGATCATTTAGGTTTAAGGGGCAATTTTGAATTGTTTTGGTATTCACTGTCAGTTCTTCCCAATTCAACTGACTGAGCATAACCAGCTGGTTAAGGCACTGATCATTTTTTATGACAGGGTGTATCTGGTGGATAAAGCACCCTGAGAATATGAAAATGGTTGACCCTCCCCCAAGCAAAAATATTTTCACATCACCCTCCCCGAGCCTTTGGGGGAAAAAAACTTGACCCTCCCCATTCAAAATGCAGATTAAAAAGTAGATTGAGCTCATTTGGTCTCAAAAACCAACTCTACTGCTCAGTGTTGCCAGATGGGGCGGTTTTCTGTCAAATTGGGCTATTTTTAATGACTGTGCGGGTGAAAATAGGCTTGGGTGGGTCGATTTACAGATAGGGTTGTATAGAAAAAAAATAGCATTTGGACGTTTTTCTTGTAGAATCCGCGGGTGATTCTGCGGTTTAGAGTCAATGAAATCTGGCAACCCTGCCTGCTCAACAATATACATGCAAAGGTAACCTATAGTATAGGCCCACTGTACAAACAGGACTCAAAAGTGGAAGTATTAAAATGTATATAGCCTAGATTAGCTGTGTGTTTAAAACAAAGATTTCATTGTGTCTGAAAATTGTCTGGTTTTACTTCTCCGAACGTCTATTAAAATATAAATATTGCAACAACTACAGCACCAGCTGATACACATTATGCACAATGCTGCACAAACTGCATGCCCTGCTTGCAGCTAACAGAGAGAGTGCTAGTTTATATTATTATTTATTGTTGCATTTATTTATTTTTTTATATCATTGTCACAAGCCCAGCCTGACTACAATATCAGAAATTAAGGCCCTGCCCGGTCGTGATCGGGTTTGGGCTGATAATGAACTCCCTACCTCTGGGTCATGATGTCCTCAGCTGGCCTTCATGCTACTAGCCTTTCCTTCAGATCACTCAACCCCTTTTAGCACGGGTTGGATTTAAGCCTAGCTCACTGACCCTGTTCTGAGCGTGATTTCTCTGCGCAGAGCAAGGCTGTGGTGACCTTCCTGAGGGATTAATTTACAATATAGTCAATGACCTGATGTACAAGTTCCTGCATGAAGTTGACACTCTTCTTCTGTACCCTTGTCCTGTTCTTTTCATCCTTTTCCACTATGTCAAGCAATGTTTTTCATTGATGCGGTGCTGTTGTTGAGAACAAGCTGTGTCCCTGATAAACAACAGTATATTAAAACAGGAATGCCTAAATTGGCGTTCAGCATGCAATCCTGAAACCATTCCCATTCTACATGATGATGGAAAAAGGAGCAAAACCACTCGTAGGCATACTGATAGTGTAGCCATACATATGGACTGTTTGCTACATTAAAGGGCAGGTAGTCATTTTTTGTAGAAATTGTCTGTATTGGATTGCTTTAAAACCCCTTCGATGTAAATGGATTAATAGGATTTCAGCCATAACAGTTCTCCCAACACAATTGAACTGTCATTTAAACCGTTGTATGCAAGCCAGTCAAGCTCCCCTCATCCCTCCAAAAAACAAAACATGACAGAACTCTTCAAAAAACTACAACACATTAAAAGAGTATGGTAATAACTGTGGTTTGGGAGTTGTTTCTCTGGGAGGGGGGGGTGTAATCCATTGTAAAATATGGGGCCCCAATGAAACAAAACCCTGCTCTACTATTTTAATGATTCAGAGGTAAACATACAATAATCCCAAATAATTATGTAATAGGTTATGTGTGATAACAACATGGTAGATTTATATGCTAGTGAGATAGGAAGGCACAGCTGGAAAGACAAGACTTCAGACAAGACTTCAGCTTCCAGCAGACATTCTGGTTACCCAGATAGGGCCTAACGTTCTCATGAGACTGAATTTAATTCAGTAACAGAGGTACCCCAGATATGGGGTACCTACATCCAGGGAGTTTAATTTCTTCCAGGAAGTAATTAGTGTCAGTACCAAAGCCTCCCCAGTTCTTCCAGTGAAAACTCTAGGAGGCATTCATGCCTCTTATTCAATGAAGGAAGGAAGGGAAGGCTCTTGACTGTCTTAGCTTGTAATAAAAAAAATGTTTTGATCTCATTTTGTGCTTTTTGATCAATGTATGTGCTTTCTATCCCTGTTATTTCCTCCAGATTATTGTTAGAGACACTCCCCACCCATGCATCAACCCTTTCTAATTGTGTGTTCCCTGCTCGCACAACCCATGTGCCATAGTTGTCCTTTGGCAGCCGTTGGAACTGATGTCGACAAGCTATGCTGTCTTTCAGGACCTTGGCTGTTTGGCTCTGACGGACACATGATTACCCAAGAAAGCATGGCCACTTCAGCTGCTCTGTCGTCACGTGTGTTTTCCCATAGTGCACAAACATTTGGTCGTCTTAGTGGCAGAACAGGACTGCATTTTTTTTCCAAAGCGGAAACTCCGCTTTCTCCTTGCTCACCTGTCTTTGTCCACGTTTCCATGGCATTAATGGCACTTGTTCTGTTGCATTTTGCTGTGAATTGTATTCTGTGAGAAGGGAGAATGTTTTAGCAATGCACTCACTGAGAGTCTGCAGAGCTGGGAACTGTCCATGATTTAGGAGCTGCTAAACCTTTTAACTTGTCCACACAAAGAGCTCATGTTCCTTCACCACAGATGTGGAAGTGTAACAAATACCATAACCCTAATCCTGCGTTCTCGTGCAAGATCTTCACTTCCCTACAGTGGCTTTCATTGGTCAGAGTGCAGTGAAAAACAGTTCCCCTTATTGCTGTTTATTGTTGTTGTCGACAATTACCTTGCCCTTTCGCAACATCAGTTTTGTATCATGAGATTCTCTGAGGCAGAGAAGTCATCCCGCAAAAAATGTACCAACCACATATGCAACTGATAAACATGCCAGTCTGGCGGTAGAGAACAATTTTTTGGTTAGTTCTGGATATGAGTGCCCACATCCTCTTCTGTAGCTCCTAACATTTCACAAAATTAATACAAACCCCAACTGCATGAAAAGTATTGGCTTTTGTTATTTGTCCCCATAACGTCGATGGTCTACATAAAGACCCTTCTCTGTGTTTACAAACATTGCTTCAAGAGGACGATGTGTGCACATCACGGAGGCAGAAACACCACCAAGTAAACACGGTTACCGATAGCTACTGATTTTACCAGTGACGTTAATCTGATCGAAGCTAGTCAGGTAGACAGTGAGATAAAGTTTGTTTTTCACAATGTTTTTGGGATATCACACTTCATTATCAGCGCAAGTTCAGGATTGTCCAGTTTAGAAAAGAAACCACTAAAAGGCATTATAATTACCACACAGAATTAAACAATGTAAGCTACCTTCTGCTTATTCACTAATGTACAGTATATAATCAAGCCTAATTACCACCAAGACCATCCTGATGAATCTGAGCAATTCTGGTACTAACATCTCAAGGCAGACACTCCAGCGGACACTGCACAAGGCTGGTCTCCATGGGCGCCGACCAAGGAGGACTCCATTTTTCCAAAGCAGGCACAGAAAAGCTCACCTAGACTTTGCAAAAGCTCACCTGGACAAAAAAGAAAGCTTTTTGTCATCAATTCTGTGGTCAGATGAGAGGCAAATTGAGTTGTTTGGACACAGGGACGTGGCTTTTGTTTGGCGAAAGAAAGGAAAAGCATTCAACCCCAAGAACATCACCCCCACGGTCAAGCATGGTGGTAGGAATGTAATGCTTTGGGGGTGTTTTTCAGCCAATGGGCCAGGCAACCTTGTCAATGTAAACAGCATCATGAGAAAAGGGGACTACACTAAGATTCTGGAGGAAAACATCAGGGAGTCTGCAGAATACCTTCGACTGGGCAGCCTTGGACCTTCCAACAAGACAATGATCTGAAACATACAGTGAAAGTGGTCAAGAAATGGTTAACTGACAACAATATCAACATTTTGGAATGGCCCAGCCAGAGTCCAGACCTGAGTAGTGAATTGTTTAAAGAATAATTGTTTAAGAATAAATCCAACCACTTAAAGGTATGATTACATTTGGAAAATAAAGATTATTAATGACTTTTTATAATAAAAAAATTTGATCAATCCATGCATGGAGAACAGAAGGTATTAAAACAAACTTCTTACAGCAAAGCTTTCTGGGAAATGTTGCTGGTGTTACCAAATCCCTTTCTGGTCAACCTAAAATACTGACATTGATTGAAACAGAAATACTTTGGTTTTACACTCTGCAGTCAACTTCACTTGATCCAAATAAAACATATCTGGTTCTACAATTTTTTACACTTTTTTTTTTTTTTTACACTTAAACACATCACTGGTTTTCATTCTTTAGGAAGTTTTACTCATGAAAGCTAACCAGGCTGATAAATCGTTTTTCATAGCTACTATTTACCGGCCTCCCGGGCAATACACAATGTTCCTCAATGAGTTTCCAGAATTCTTGTCTAACCTTGTAGGCATGGCAGATAGTATTCTAATTTCAGTATTCATATGGAAAAGTCCAATGACCCACTTCAAAAAGCCTTTGAAGCCATAATTGACTCAATGGGTTTTGTCCAGCAAGTCTCAGGTTCAATGCACTGCCACAATCATAGCTTAGACTTACTCCTGTCATGAGAAATAGATATTGTAGAGCTAATAATTTTCCCCCATAATCCTGGAATATCGGATCACAGTCTTATTACATTTACCGTTAAAACAAAAACCCAGTTGCACCCCAAACAATGACTTTTAAAAGCCGTAATATAAATTCTCGGACTACAAATAGATTTCTTGATATTCTTCCAGGCTCGCTCATCGATGACAGAGTAAATAAATCTGCAAACAATCTAATCGAGGATCTAAACTCAACACTGCAAATTACTTTAAATATGGTTACGCCACTAAAAACAAGAAATACACAACAAGAAACTCGCTCCCTGGTACACAGACAATACTAGAGCACTCACATAAGCCTTCAGAAAATTGGAGCGAAAGTGGCGCTCTAACAAGTTGGAAGTATTTAGATTAGCCTGGATAAAGAGTACACTACAATACCGAAAAGCACTCACATCTGCTTGATCAGCTTATTTCTCCAAACTGATTGAGGTGAACAAAAAAATAAATCTAAAATTTCTCTTTGATACAGTTGCAAAGTTAACAAAAAAGCAATGCTCAACAAGTGAAGTGGGTCTTCACTTCAGCAGTAATGAATACATTAACTTTTTTGATGAAAAGATCAATACCATTAGAGAACAAATAACTGTCTCCTCTTTAAATAGGTATTGTCCTCAAAATCTCAGTTGTCCTGAGAATGCCCATAACTTCTCTAACCTGGTGTCAATGGGGACACATTAATTTTTTGACCCTGTATCGCTTGACACATTCACATAATTAGTAATGGGTTCTAAATCCACAAATTGTCAACTAGACCCGATTCCAACAAAACTACTTAAGGAGCTACTTTCTGTGCTAGGTCAGCCAATGTTGAACATAATTATTTGCTCCCTTTGCTCCGGATGTGTACCAAACTCACTAAAAATAGCGGAGATTAAGCCTCTTTTGAAAAAATCTAATCTGGATCCAGATATATTAAACAATTACAGGTCAATATCGAACCTCCCGTCCCTCTCAAAATCTTAGAAAAATGTGTTTCCCAACAACTGAATGCCTTCCTGCAGACAAATAACATTTATGAAATGCTCCAGTCCAGTTTCAGACCCCATCATAGCACTGAGACTGCACTCGTCGAAGTAACAAATGACCTTCAAATGGCCTCAGACAATGGTTCTGCATCCGTTCTGTTGCTTCTTGATCTTAGTGCTGCCTTTGACACTATTGATCAGTCCCTTCTCTTAGAGAGACTGGAAACCCATATTGGGCTACGTGGACACGTTCTAACCTGGTTTAAATCTTATTTATCTGAAAGATAACAGTTCGTATGTGTGGATGGCATGTCCTCTGACAAATCAAAGGCATGTTTTGGTGTTACTCAAGGCTCGGTTTTGGGCCCATTATTGTTTTCATTATATATGCTGCCTCTGGGTGATGTCATCTGGAATCACAATGTCAATTTTTACTGTTATGCTAATGACACACAGTTTTATATTTTGATGAATCATGGAGATCTCCCAAAATTAGCTAAAAATTAGTTAATCAAAGGAGAGCTCAACACTGATCTCTCCTTTGATTAACATATAAAATATATCTCGAGCTGCATTTTCCATCTTCGGAACATTGCAAAAATCTGAAACTTTTTATCAAAAACCGATGCAGAAAAACTAATCCATTCTTTTGTCAATTTTAGATTAGATTACTGCAATGCTCTTCTTTCCGGTTACCCCGATAAATCAATAAATAAACTTCAAAAAGTGCTGAACATGGCTGCTAGAATCCTAACGAGAACTAAAAAATGTGGACACATTACTCCAGTACTAGCCTCTTTACACTGGCTGCCTGTTAGGGTTAGGGCTGATTTTAAGGTTATATTAAAGCAGTACATGGACTTGCTCCTACCTACCTTGCTGAAATGATCCAGCCATACATACCTATATGTAACCTTTGGTCGCAAGATGCAGGCCTTCTAACTGTACCTAGAATTTCTAAACAAACAGCTGGAGGTCTTTGCAATTGAGCTCCACCACCGTGGAGTCATCTGCCAAACAAGGTTAGAAATACAGACTCAGTGCAAACTTTCAAGTGTCTACTAATGACTCATCTCTTCAGCATGATCTATGATTAAGTGCAGTCTGGCCCAGGGGTGTGAAGTTGAACGGAATGGCTTCATACTCTCCACCCTTGCTGTCTTGCCAGGTGGGCTCTCATCGCTACTGGTATGCCCTCTCTCCAATGCCGTTCGGGGGCGGAGTCACTGGCTTGGTATGCCCTCTCTATCCAATGCCATTCAGGGGCGGAGTCACTGGCTTGTTGTTGTCTCTCCATTGCGCCCATTGTGCAATTTGGGTGAACTCCGCTGGCAATACTAGGCCCTCATTACACGGTCGTTGTGGTTGGTTGGTGTCCCTTTGGTTATTGCTTGGCAATGTGGGTGGATTGGCTTCCTGCCTGTTTGGCCCTGTCCAGGGCCTCCTCTGGATAGGGCCACAGTGTCACTGGACTCCCCTGTCTCAGCCCCAAGGTTTTACGCAGCTGTATTATTATGCCGGGGGAGTAGGGTCAGTTCTCCTTCTCTATTGTAAATCCCTGTAAAACTAAGGAATGCACTCTAAATGTTCCTTGTCTTCTGCTCCTTTTAAACTTAGGAGTACATGAGGTCTTGGCCCACACCTCCTGAGTAATACATGGACTTGCTCCTACCTACCTCGCTGAAAAGATCCAGCCATACATACCTACATGTAACCGAAGATCACAAGATCTTGAATTTCTGTACCTTGAATTTCTTAACAAACAGCTGGATGCAGGGCTTTTTCTCATAGACCTCCACTACTGTGGAATCATCTGCCAAATAAGGTTAGAAATGCAGACTCAGTGCAAACTTTCAAGTGTCTACTAAATAATAATAATTATAATAGATATTATTTGGGGGATGCCTTTCAAAACACTCAAGGACAACTTACATGAGGAATGGGCCTACAAACAATGAAGTTCAATACATAAAGACAGATTAGTGCATTAAAACATTTAAAACAGATATCAGAGAAACCAATAAAAAGGAGCGATAATATGGGGAGGGGAGGGTGGGAAGAGGATGTGAATCCTGTGTCAAAAGGTTTAAAAAGAAGGAAGGGAAGAGGAAAATATAATTATTGTGGACATATTGTTGACGGTCAGAGAGGTAAGAGGAAAATCAGGAAAGTGCAACACCCGTGACACTTCATCTCTTCAGCTTGGTCAATGATTAAGTGCAGTCTAGCCCAGGGGTGTGAAGGTGAATGGAAAGGCTTGAAACTGTCCACCCTTGCTGTCTTGCCAGATGGGCTCTCATGGCCACTGGGATGCCCTCCTTCCAATGCCATTCGGGGGTGGAGTCACTGGCTTGTTGTCTCTCCGTTGCGCCCATTGTACAATTTGGGTGAACTCTGTTGGCAATACTCGTCCCTCATTTCAGGGTGGTTGCGGTTGGTTTGTGTCCCTTTGGTTGATGCTTGGCAGTGTGGGTGGATTGACTTCCTGCCTGTTGGGCCCTGTCCGGGTCCTCCCCCGGATTGGGCCACAGTGTCACTGGACCCCCCTGTCTCAGCCCCAAGGTTTTAGGCTGCTATATTACTGTGCCAGGGGAGTAGGGTCTGTTCTCCTTCTCCATTGTAAATCCTTGTGAACCTAAGGAATGCACCCCCCTAAATTTTCCTTGTCTTCTGCTCCGTTTAAACTTAGGAGTACATGAGGTCTTGGCCTACGCCTCCTGAGTAATACATGGACTTGCTCCTACCTACCTCGCTGAAAAGATCCAGCCATACATACCTACACGTAACCGAAGATCACAAGATGCAGGCCTCCTAATTGTATCTTGAATTTCTTAACAAACAGCTGGATGCAGGGCTTTCTCTCATAGACCTCCACTACTGTGGAATCATCTGCCAAATAAGGTTTGAAATTCAGACTCAGTAATAATAATGGATTTTATTTGGGGGATGCCTTTCAAGACACTGAAGGACAGCTTACATGAGGAATGGGCCTGCAAACAATGAAGTTCAATACATAAAGACAGATTAGTGCATTAAAACATTTAAAACAGATATCAGAGAAACCGATAAAAAGGAGCGATAATATGGGGAGGGGAGGGTGGGAAGAGGATGTGAATCCTGTGTCAAAAGGTTTAAAAAGAAGGAAGGGAAGAGGAAAATATAATTATTGTGGACATATTGTTGACGGTCAGAGAGGTAAGAGGAAAATCAGGAAAGTGCAACACCCGTGAC
Organism: Esox masquinongy; assembly: GCA_016801175.1. Classification (NCBI taxonomy): domain Eukaryota; kingdom Metazoa; phylum Chordata; class Actinopteri; order Esociformes; family Esocidae; genus Esox; species Esox masquinongy. The sequence continues at coordinate 65,484 of JACXGI010001397.1, read as the reverse complement.
ACTTCATCTCTTCAGCTTGGTCAATGATTAAGTGCAGTCTAGCCCAGGGGTGTGAAGGTGAATGGAAAGGCTTGAAACTGTCCACCCTTGCTGTCTTGCCAGGTGGGCTCTCATAGCCACTGGGATGCCCTCCTTCCAATGCCATTCGGGGGTGGAGTCACTGGCTTGTTGTTCCCTCTCTGTTGTGCCCATTGTACAATTTGGGTGAACGCTGTTGGCAATACTCGTCCCTCATTTCAGGGTGGTTGCGGTTGGTTTGTGTCCCTTTGGTTGATGCTTGGCAATGTGGGTGGATTGACTTCCTGCCTGTTGGGCCCTGTCCGGGTCCTCCCCCGGATAGGGCCACAGTGTCACTGGACCCCCCTGTCTCAGCCCCAAGGTTTTAGGCTGCTATATTACTGTGCCAGGGGAGTAGGGCCAGTTCTCCTTCTCCATTGTAAATCCTTGTGAACCTATGGAATGCACTCCTTAAATTTTCCTTGTCTCCTGCTCCGTTTAAATGAGAACATGAGGTCTTGGCCTACTCCTCCCGAGTACTAGGCTCTACAGACTCGTTGCTGACCCTGTCCAAAGTCCTCCTGGCTGTGTTTTTTTAGACTCTGGACACAGCCCAAATGCATTTGTTTATTATTACAACTTGTACCCTTAAAATGTTCACCTGGCACAGCCAGAAGAGGACTGGTCACCCCTCCAAGCCTGGTTCCGCTCTAGGTTTCTTCCTTAATTTCGGCCCCTCTTAGAGAGTTTTTCCTAGCCACTGTGCTTCAACACTGATGTTGCTTGCTCTTTGGGGTTTCAGGCTGGGTGTTTTGTAAAAGCACATTGTGACAACTGCTGATGTAAAAAGGGGATTTATAAATAAATGTGATTGATTGATTGATACAACTAAACGAATAACTTTAAACTGAATGGAATGAAACAAAACGAATCGGATGAACTACAGCTGGTAATACTTTTCCTGTATCTAGATCTAACATTTTTTTGCTTACTACATGATTCCATGAATGTTATATGCGTTCTGGATATAGGATTAATTTGTGTTTAATTTGTTGTGTCCAAAGTTATCACAAAACTCTATTATAATATAACAAATGAGCTACTATATGTGTCCTTGGAATGTCCGTAGGATGTTTTCTGAAATGTCAACAGAACATATTTTGTTGCTGACCCACTGCACTCTAACACTGCTCTAGTCAGAACACTAAGCTCATGCCAGTGTTTTAAAGACTTTGTCGCTGGGAGGATTCTTATACAACAGACTTGCTTTTCAAATGTTTCACTTCTGAGGCAGCAGCATTGTTTTCATAAATACATCAGCAATGAACATTTTTGGAATACTCCGCTGAATCTCATTATTAACAAAAGATTGAACCAGAGAAAAGGCCATGAGAAAATTCTTCACCCATAACACATAAAGCACTCTCAGATTTCCATATAGGATGACAAATGAGCTACTCCCATCGGAGAAACAAAGCGGTGTTACAGTTTCTACTATCAACGATAACCACCACCATGGACAATTAGATATTGCTAATTAATGCCTAAACAAAGAAACACTAGGGAAGCCTAGTTTGGGTGGGCCGCGGGCAAATGATTGTGGTGAACAAGGGAGGGGGTTTGAAGAGTAACTATTTATGGGCCAATACCAGCTGTTGTGAAAAGTGGCCAATACTCTGTTGCTGTGTTAATCCAAAACCTGCATGGAATGTCATTCAACGTGTGAAATTAGAAACTATTTACTGTAGATGGCTAGCTAATAACTATACAGTAGCTTACTACAATGAAAACAATGACCGTTAACAAATTCCAAGTTTTTGCATTTGAATTCTATGGGGATCTGCCGTTTAGATATCTACTATTTGCTTCCAGCTAGAAACTATTCAAATAGGCACTAGTATCTATTTCAGTTTTACTAGTAACTATTCAATAGATACTACTACTTTTTCATTAGTTACTAGAATCTTTCCCAATTATTACTATAAAATGCTGTATTGTTGCAAGTCATTACTGATGAGTAAAAAAAGCAATTGTCTAATGGAAGTGCGCACTACTCTCCTGGTACAGTCCTCCAGGCATCTCTATGCTTATTTGGGGAGTTGGAATAATGATTTGCACCTGGGGATAATTGAGAGGCTCTGTTTGGGACTCGAGGACTATATAAGCAGAGAACCAGGAGCGCGACAGATAGAAGGGGAACCTGTGTGAAACAAGGGCATTCAAACAGTTACGTGATTGCATTGACCAGGGGCTCTGCCATTGCACTCGTCTTAATGGGGGGAGGGTGTCGCTCGTTGTTGTTTAGGGCAGCCAGCGACGAAGACCGGTCGTGTGCGGGAGGTCATATATAAGATAAGAGAGGGGATTCTGGGAGTCTGCGAAGCCCATTTCTGTCTGGTAAAGTGCTTATATGTTTGCGGGGGGGTTTTGTACCACTTTGTATTACCAGCTACCAACCCTACAGTGCACCACAGAAGCGTGTCTGCTGCCGGATCGTCACCAGCCACGGCGACCAGTCCAACCAGGGTGCACAAGCCCAGACCACGGGGGGATGGGTCTCGTCAAACTGGGGAGTTTCATATTTAACCCTTTTTATTGTTTTAGGTCTTACGTTAGCTGCTTATCTTACAGTAACTAGGTTAGACATAAGCTAGCTTTCTAATGTAATAACAGCTGTCTAATGTTGGCAGAGTAGGTCCAACTCTTTCAGGACAGATTGGGCACTAACATCACACCTACAGTCATTTAGACTATGGTTTATAATGTAGACAACCCCACCTCTACCAAAGCATCTCCACCAGACTACCCGAACACCTGTAAACTACTGGCTGAAAAATAGTTTTTAAATTAGTTTCTTTATCTTGTTTCTCCTCGGTCTTTAAAAAATTGTTCCCTCTCTACAGTGGGACTCTTTTCACTGTTGAACCAGGAGCAGAACGGGAGACGGAACCAGCAAAGGATAAGAGAGATGACCCTTTTTCTTTCTTACCAGGATGAAGCCAGGCTGAGGCAGAACAAGCAAATGCATTAAATTTACAACAGATCAAACAGGAGGGACGAGGGAAATGTGAGGTTCTGTGTTGTTCAGTTTTGGTTTGGCGTGCATTCTTGAATGTAGCCTGTTCTGTTTTCTTGAACGTAGCCTATTTTATCATTGTTTACACCTGTCTCCTTGGCGCCTTCTATATTAGTTCTGTGTTTGCTTTTCTCCATTGTGAGGTATTGTTTGTTTTCAGCCCTACCAAGCCTGTGAATTCTTGCTGGATAAATTTACCTGTGTTTTAGACCCTGTTGTCCACCTTGATGATTCCCTGCCTATTTCCCTGTGTATTTTTGCCTGCCTGATCTCGTTTGCGTTTTTGTATTTTTCTTCAAGCCTTTGACCTGACGATTGTGTGGAGTGTGTTGTAATACAACTTATAAACCTTACCCTACAACACTGATAAATTAACTTGTGTGGACCATGTGTGGAGTGTGTTGTAATACAACTTATAAACCTTACCCTACAACACTGATAAATTAACTTGTGTGGACCATGTGTGGATTTCTCCAATGCAATTAATTGTATTTAAGGGGGATAAAGATATGTTTTTTAAGTTTGAATTTATCTTTTATAGCCTATTCTGACTATTTGTTTTCTACCTAGTAGCATGGAACAAATTTTGAGTGTTTTGACCACCATTAGACACCATGCTTCCTCTCAGTCTGTCTTTGATTTACAAGAGTAAAATGTTACCAGTCCATGTTTGATATTCATGAGGTTGGAGGGAGAATAAAATACACTTGGTGGACTCAAGTGGACTTGTCTTTTCTTTAACACAATACCATGTAATGGTATTTAACACAATACCCCCCCCCCCCACACACACACACACACACACATTTCTTAGTGTCTTCTTTGCAACGCTGTTTGAAAATAATGACATCATAGATATTCTTGTGAAAATCTAAGCATCAACCATGGCACTTAAAAAAGTTCCCTTGCCACCACCAACGCAGAAAAATATAACCTTCAACTTCTGTCTTCTTGTTCGTTGTATAACCCAACTGTGAGGTGCGAAGTAGTGTTGGGACGCCTGAAGCGACGCTTCGATACGCGCCTCGAGATTTTCTAGCGAGACAGGTCGTAACGAAGCTTCAGTAGGCTACCCGTTTCAGATAAATGAAACCCCCCCTTAGATGACGTATGAAGCTTCGTTTTTGCGCTGTACAACCTGATGTGCTGGCTTTCGGTCTCGAGTCCAGTTTGAGTATATAAGTGAAACTCTTTTATTTTTCGAGAGTGGGCGAAAGTTGTATGATGACTGAATAGATGTATTGTTACTGGTGAGATTTTTGTAATGAACCCATCTAGAAAAAAAATGTGTTCCTCAATAAAAAATCATACGATAGGCTTTTTCCCTGTTAAAAGCACTGTTCCCTCACTGTCCAGTTACAAAAGCTCAGTTGTTCAAAACGCACGTAAAAGCATACACAAATGTCGTCTCTTTATTTCTGTACTCACTGATTAAACGTGCACTTTTACATACAGTATTTACCAATAACTTGTGCAAATAAAAACAAACGTTTAGGAAAAAATAAAACAAATTAAGTGTGAACAGGCTTTTGTAAGAAAAATACATTTTAGGCTATAGTTTTATTAACTATATTGACTTCGCATTACGAGTGATGCGACTGAAGTGAGTCCCAACTCACCCAGTTACAAGAACTGATAATGATCTCGTTCTGGGGATTTCTCAAGTGTGGTCATTATTGTTCACTATATCAATAGGCCGAAGTATAATTCTAGAATGTTAAACCCCTCAAATCTATTCAGATGGCACGGTAGAATTTAACATACAATTTGTAATAGTTATTGTTGTAATTTAGAATTTATTTCAATTAAGAAATATGTTTGATTCAGCGTCTCAGATTAGCCAAATCCTCAATCAACCAGGGACTACCACTCCAAACTCTCTTAAGTGAGATTACAACATCTTTATTATTCACCAAGAAACAATAAGGTTATATAGTTTTTTTGTAAACAAATAGGCTGCGAGATACACGTTCATATTTAAAAGGTAATTTGCATACTCTTAGGTTCTGTTTTTGTGCTGTTTGGTTTTTGCCTTTTTTCTTGAATGTAGCCTATTCTGTTTTGTTTATTTCCTTTGTGCTTGAACGTAGTTATTGAACTTTAGCTCCCTATTTATTCTGGTCAGTTCTGTTCAGCCCTTGTTGAGTTATTGTGTGTGTCTTGCCTGTTGTTATCTGTGTTTCTGCCTACCTGCCTTGTTCCAGTCATTTTGATGTTTTATCCCATCTCAGTTTCATTATTAAATCCTTCATTTTCCACCCTGTGTGGCATCCTGTTTCCCTAAATTGTGGCACTTACAATGTAGATATCATGTTATAAATGTTACTAGTTCTTATTGGATTGGGGATATCTTTTGTCTGAATAGTTACTAGTAACTAAAGAATAAGTACTAGTATCTAAAAACATTGACTAGTAAAACTGAAATAGATACTAGTAACTATTGGGATAGTTACTAGGAATTAAAGAATAAGTAGGCCTACTAGTCACTTTAAAATAGTTACTAGTAAGTTTTTTGGATTAAATGCTCAAACGGCTTGCCATACCTCACAAAGTTCTATAAAGCCCATTACTTGAGAGGAAGCAATATGTTTTGTTGCCCTCACTCTAACCTTCTCTTCCTGAGTGAGAGAGCAGCGTTTCAAGACGCACAGTCCAACACTTCAAGCCATTGATGATGTTAGACAGGTCAGTTGCAGTTCAGCCAGTCGCAACATAAACATAAACAGCACTTAGTCCTGCAAAAAGGCTGGCGGGGGAACTCACAATGTTTGTAGAGACTGCTACTCTGACCTCTAAGCCACACAGTTGAATAGAGTGGTGTAACATCCTAACTTTCTGTAAACAACTCTAAGAACATTGGTGGGGGGGAAAATATCTACACTACTTACACATTTGTCAACATAATATTTTTGTTGCCAGTTTTTCGCGTAGTTAACATATATATATATTTTTTTACAAAGTTCTATCAAGCGGATTAGGTGGGAGAGAGAAATATGTTTCATTGCCCTCACTCTAAATGGCTCTTCCTGGGTGAGGGAGCGGCATGTGGGGGTCTGGCAGCAGACTGACCAGGGGGCGGGCGGTGATGCTGTTGACCGTGGTTGGTTTTTGAAAATGCCAACGAGTAAATATCCTTTGTTTCTCTGCATTCCTAGCACGCATCCTTCATCCAAATCTTAACCACATATTATGTTTCCACTTAAGGCCTATTAAGATCTGTGTCGGGCTCTGTTAGTTGTTTTCACCTGTGTTTTCATCACAAGATTAAAGGACGCAAAGAAATGTGCAAAAGATTTTGCATTGAGTTTGTGTTTTGATCTTGCTCCTTGTAGCCTCAGTTAACGGGAAGTATAAGGGGAACTGCTGAAAGAAGTCTCAACAAATTCAAGGTTCCTGGAATATTCCTAGCTACTCTGAACCAAAACACAGAGCAACGATCATGCAGACGTTTTCTCAAAAAGAAGTAAAACCACCCCTCAGCATAAGACAGATTGGAAGCCTGCTTAAAAGAAACATTTGATTTCATTATTAAATAGGCAGAAGGTGATTGTTAATAATAATTGTTTTATTTAACCTAGGCAGTAGCAGGTTTGGTTAAGAGCATGTGTTGCTGTGGCTTTCTGATCAGACTTTACTTCAAGCTGTCTTTCTGAAACCAAATATTCAGAGTTTGTGTTCTGTTTTGACAGATCTTGCTAACTATACGGGCATTCCAACCTTCTGGAATGCCTGTATTCAGACCCCATCATTTAGCACTTACGTGAAGCACCTTTGGAAGCAATTACAGCCTCAAGTATTATTGGGTATAACGCTATGAAGTTTGGTACACCTTTATTTGGTGCACAAATTAATTTATTGTCTGTGGATCCTTACGGGCTCTGTCAGGTTGATTGGGGAACGCAGCCTCACAGTGATTTTTAGGTCCTTGAGTGTTAGGCATGGTACTGGCCAGGTAATGAGCAGTTTCCTTCAGACATGACACTTGGTATTGAAGCCAAATAGTTCAATATAGGTTTCCCCAAACCAGAACATCTAGTATTTTTTCTTTTACGAGGCCTTTTGGCAAAGTCCAAGCGGTCTGTTGTGCCTTTTACTGAATTCCATCCGGTCATTACTATAAAGGCCTGACTGTTGGAGTGCTGCAGAGATGGTTGTTCTTCTGGAAGATACTCCGATCTCCATACTGGAACACTGGAAGTCTGTCAGAGTGACCATTGGGTTGTCAACTCACTGATCAAGGCACTTCTCCCCTGATATCTCAGTTTGGCCAGGTGGCCAGTTGTAAGAAGTGTGTCAAACTTCTTCCATTTAAGAACATACGGAGCCACTGTGTTCTTGGGGACCTTCAATGCTGCACTGCAGACATGTTTTGGTGCCCATCACCAGATCTGTGCCTCAATAAAATCCTGTCTCGGATAGATACACACAAGTCCTTTGAACTCATGGCATGATTTCTTTGTTCTGTCATGCACCTGTGGCCTATGGGACCTTATATAGACAGGTGTGTACCTTTCAAGATCATGTGTAACCAATTGAATTTATCACAAGTGGATTCCAACAAAGTTGCAGAAACAACAAAAGGATGATCACTGGAAACATGATGCGCCGGAGCTAAATTTTAAGTGTCTTAGTATGGGAATACTTTGAGAAATTTGATATTTCAGTTTTAAATTTTTTCATAAAAATCTGCAAATCATTCTTAAAATGTGTTCATGCTTTGTCATTAGGGGGTATTGTGGGGTATTTTCTTTTGTACTGGCACCCTGTGGGGAATCAAACTCATAGCCCTGGCATTGGAAGCTCTAATGCTATATCAACTGCTTGATCCTAAATAACTAAAGTATCAAGTAATTGGTCTGATTTAATTATTGATATTCCATCCATAAGACAATGTACTCAGACTAATTATAACACTTACAGATTTGATTAAAGCTACTATTTGAACCATAGTTCAATAAATCATGTAACAATTGCTTATGGACTGGATGAAGCCATGCATTTCCATGCCTCTTAAAGCAACCAATACCTCACTGGCTAGCTAACTGTAGCAGATAGTGTTAGTATTGAAGTCAAGAAATTCAGGAGACAAAGTCAGAGAGGGGATGCGTAGATGGTTTAATTAAGACACTGCAGCAGGGCGCACACCCTCTGGACACAACCGGAAGAGGAAATGCATTTTCCGTATGCAGTCCCTACATATATAACCATAAAAGATACAACCCTCATATCCTTATTGGGTTGAAATCAGAGGTTACATTTTACTAATAGGTTTAGAAAGTCATACTCCCCTTTTCTCATTGATTAACTGAAGCAGGCTTACATTCTTCTGCTGATACATTTGTCATGGAGCCCTATGGTGGAGTTTCAGGGGAATGGCATGGTCTTCGCTTGGATATGGTGGACATCCCACAAGTTGTCTTAACTCAACTGAACCAAAGACTGAAGGCAATATAGGGAAGTATGAAGTCATTGCCCAGAGTATCTTTAAAGGAAATTGTTATAGAATAGAGTTTATTCACCTCCCTTGGACCTTTCCACATTATATTACAACATTCTCAAAAGTTTGCATACCCTTGGAGAATTGGTAATATATGTACCATTTGTAAAGAAAACATGATTGAGCAGGCAAAACACATATTTTATTTCTTATGGGATTCACATTCATCTGTAGGTTATAACAGAATGACACAATCATAAAACAAAACATGGCAACAAAAAAAAAAACTGATCCATGTTCAAAAGTCTGCATACCCTTTGTTCTTAATACTGTGTATTTCCCCCTTTAGCATCAATGACAGCATGCAGTCTTTTGTAATAGTTGTCTATGAGGCCCCACATTTTTTCAGGCGGTATAGCTGCCCATTCGTTTTGGCAAAATGCCTCCATGTTATGCAAAGTCTTTGGCCATCTTGCATGAACTACATATTTGAGATCTCCCCAGAGTGGCTCAATGATTTTAAGGTCAGGAGACTGTGATGGCCACTCCAGAACCTTTACCTTTTTCTGCTATAACCACTGGAGGGTCAACTTGGTCTTGTGCTCAGGGTCATTGTCGTGCTGGAAAGTCCAAGAGCGTCCCATGTACAGCTTTTGTGCAGAAGAATGCAAATTGTCCACCAGTATTTTCTGAGAACATGCTGCATTCATCTTGCCATCAATTTTCACAAGATTCCCAGTGCCTTTAAAGCTCACACACCCCCAAAACATCAGTGAGCCAATGCCATGATTCACAACGGGGATCGTATTCTGTTCACTATAGGCCTTGTTGACCCCTCTCCAAACATAGCGCTTTTTGTTTTGAAAATAAAGCTTTATTTTGGTCTCGTCACTCCAAATTACAGTGTGCCAGAAGCTGTGAGGCGTGTCAAGGTGTTGTTGGCCATATTGTAACCAGGATTTTTTTGTGGTATTGGCGCAGTAAATGCTTCTTTCTGGCAACTCGACCATGCAGCTCATTTTTGTTCAAGTAACATCGTATTTTGCTCCTTGAAACAACCACAATGTCTTTTTCCAGAGCAGCCTGTATTTCTCCTGAGATTACCTGTGGGTTTTTTCTTTGTATCCACGACCAATTCGTCTGGAAGTTGAAATTGGTTGAAATCTTTCTTGGTCTACCTGACCTTGGCTTGGTATCAAGAGATCCCTGAATTCTCCACTTCTTAATAAGTGATTGAACAGTGCTGACTGGCATTTGCAAGCCTTTGGATATCTTTTTATATCCTTTTCCATCTTTATAAAGTTCCATTACCTTGTTACGCAGGTCTTTTGACAGTTCTTTTCTGCTCACCATGGCTCAGTATCTAGCCTGCTCAGTGCATCCATGTGAGAGCTAACAAACTCATTGACTATTTATACACAGACACTAATTGCAATTAAAAAGCCACAGGTGTGGGAAATTACCCTTTAATTGCCATTTTCACCTGTGTGTGTCACCTTGTGTGTCTGTAACAAGGCCAAACATTCAAGGGTATGTCAACTTTTGATCAGGGCCTTTTGGGTGATTTCTGGTATCAATATGATTTAAAAAGGAGCCAAACAACGATGTGATGATTAATGGCGTCATATGATCACTATCCTTAAATAAAACACAGTTTTTTGCATTATCAGTCATATTTTCAAAATCAGTGTCAAAATTTCACAATTTCTGCCATGGTATGCAAACGTATGACCACAACTGTATATGCATGCCTCAGCTTCTCTACTCAAATCTCTGGATGAAGTTTATCATCCAGCCTTTTGTTTCATCACTGGTGCTAATTTTCCCTGATTTTACATGTTTCAGTTGGCTAGGAGTCCCTGATCTCTAGAAGGGCTGATGTCTCTAGAAGAGCCAGACATTTGTTTTTAAGGCACACACAATAAGGCTGCCATACAAAAACATTCTGACTATCTGATGACATCAGTTGAAAGAACACACACTCAAGACATAATAGCAAAGGAGATATTCAGAACAGGGTAAAACTGCTTTTAGAATATTTTGCCCCACGCTCATGGAACGTCATTAAAAGTAATCTTTAATTAATCTTAAGAAGATATTTTCTTTCCCATACATCTATCTGTTTTATAAATTCTTTTTATTGTAAGCTGTGATTGTATTTCTTAATGAATTTCTGTGTTTTTATTCTTGCAATACAGGGCTCTTGCTGGGAAAGGGACCTTGGTCTCAGTTGATTTCTCAGTAATAAGGTACATTACAATAAATCCACATACTGTTTTCTGATGCTCACAACACCGGAAAAGCCACCCTTGTGGCTTAACAAAGGCCCATATCCCATTATCATGAGTGTATGCCAACATAAACAGCACACACACACACTTGCCTGTATTATGCTTGGAGGCCATTTCGCAACATCAGCAATAGTCTAGTTAGGCCACATTTCTGTTTTGTATTAATGGGAAATTCAACCAATAGAACAGGAGGCACATGTATGGGGGTTGGTTTCTGTATCTTGGCACTGACTTATGGAAAGTAATGACACACTCAGGAATGACACAAAATTAAATCCACGCCAGTCCATGAACCACAGATTGAGAAACACTAGTCTGGATCCTTGATTACAAATGTGAGGATATGGCCCAAATATTAGGATAAGGATTATAATAATTCACTCCTGGAGGCACCGCTAGGTCTGAAATGAAAACTGAAAGAAAACCCTGAGGTAGAACTGTAAAGACCTTCTTACTACACTGACATTCTTTGGGTGACGAACAGTGGCACACTGCATCATCCGCTATTTCCAGTGCATGTAGTGTTGCAGCATGGGTTGGAATCTGAGCCCAACTGCTCTTTCAGCAAAACATCCGTCCCTCCCCTTTCTTTCACTTTTACTTTTTGCTCCATTCATCTATCCTTTCACTTTTGTAAAACAACATAAACCTTCTCTGGAATTTGCCAACAATTCACTCTCAGATTATAAATAGACACACAGTTAGTTAAATCAGCATTAGCAACACGGGAAGAATTTAGCATTAGTTTACTGTAGTAGACTTTTTGCAGGTACTGATTTCAGCATCAGACCTGTGGAATAATAATATATACCACAAATTCCTCACCGAGATGAAAACGTAATCCATATTTTCTTGTGTCCTATGAAACAAGTTTTTTGTTGCAGTTAAAAGGATGGGAAGGCAGTTTTTGTCAATTTATGTAGAAAGAGTTGGACAAAGGATTTTCTAAGCCAGATTTATGATTACATACAAATATGGGTACCAAAGAAAAAAACTTGAGCTATCAACAGTATTCTCCACAGAATTGTGTACATAGCTATATACCCAAAATGATATGGGGAATGACCATATTTAGATTGTCTTTTACAGCATTAATGTACATGCCATAGCTAAGATTCACGTATCACCATAACAATGTTTTGAATTGAGAATTTTGTGACAGTATATTGCAAATATAATCAGCTTGTCTGTCTTCTGGACATGCAAGGCCTCTTTTCCTAAAGCTGGAACAGCAATTCATATTTCATTTCTTCAGTATTCTTCTACATAACATCATGCCTGTTTATTAGAGTTGTCCCGCCATTGTGGATCTTCAATCAGAGGGTAAAGGGTGAGGTAATCTAATTTGAAAAGGTGCAGTATGAATATACAGCATAACACAGCATGGAATAAGTCAAGAGGTTGTATCTGATTGTAAAAGATGCAGCATTGGATGAAGACAACAACAACAGCTCTGACCCTTTGGCCTGAAGTTCATTTAAAAAATAGATATTGCCCTTATAAATCTCTCAGCTGCCTACTGGGACAGTCAGGCTTCCCCTATCAGACTTGCTGGGCCTAGAGAATCCTTAGACAGGCTTTATTGTGATAATCTTGTGTGAGCAATTTGCTGAGCAAAATGTACGTGTGCAAGTTCATGAAAAGCTAACCTGACCTTTGGACCTTTACAACCCCATCGCAGTAAAAAGTTGGTTCTGGTTGTACCGGAAGTGGGGTTGCAGCTGAATTCCACTGGAGTGAGGTCCTGTCCCAATCAGAACATTATTAGGCAGCGGTTGGCTCAGTCCAGCGTTGGATGGTAAGGTAAAGGGACGTCGGGATCCCTGATCTAAGCCTTTGCACGTGGCTTTTATGTCAGGTCCTGGCCATGAGGTTGCCCCTAGCCATGGTCTGGGGGCGATAGTCAGGACCTGGCAGACTGGATGCCTCTAGGCATCTCTGCACGGCCGCTTTTTGTTTCCCCCAATTAGAGGCAGCTCTGCAGCGTTGGAAATTTACTGAATTTACTGGTCAGCTCAATTGAGCACCATGAAGACTACAATTTTCCAGAGGCTCTGAAGTGATATTTTAGAAGTGCATTCTTACTATGTACTTAAGCAAAAGTGCCTTGGTCCCCTTTGATGAGTAAATGTGTGTTAAGTTTGAAATGGTCATTCACTCATCACTTACAGACCTTATCTGCTGTTAACATTTTGTCTTGCATGTTGGTTATCCAATATGAAAAATAAGCAAAGTAACATTTTATCCCTGTAGTGGAGAGCTGAAGGATTGTGATATTCTTACTTTTGGTATAGAGTTAAGGATCGTGGATTTAGAATGTTTAAATGCTGGTAAAAAAAAAAGTTTTTTTTCTTGGGAAATATTTGTATGAAAAATATTTTTCTGGTTTGCCTAAGTATTCAACCCCTTTGCAGTAGATGCTCATAGTTTACACAGATAAAATAAATTGACCTAACAAAAAGGGTACACATTTATTTCCAAGTGTTTGGATGTCTCGTTGAACACAGATGGATCAAAAATCTAGAAAGGGAAGCTACGTCACACAACCCAGGAACTGCCGAGGAATGGCTGTCTCTCAAAACTCAGCTTTCAAACAAGAAATGTGAGGAAAGCCACAGACAGGCCAACAATCACTTTGAAGAAGCCACAGAGGTCAGTGCCTGGGAGTGGTTAAGCAATCAATCATATCAAGCAAGCAAGTTTATTTATATAGCATAGTTCATACATAGAAGCAATTCAATGTGCTTTAAAATTAAATGAAAAATAGAAAAATGCAAAAGAGTTAAAACTGTCAGATTGTTACAATTCTCTAACTCAAATGTCTCCAGGGGGGATCAAGAGTTCTGCATAAAATTGGCTTGTACTGAGGAAGCCGTTACTCAAAAAGTACCATCTGAAAGCATTATATTTAGCCAGCTGCAATGTGGGAAAATGTTTCGTGTTAGGATGCAACCAAGACAGAGATCTTTGGCCAAAACTCCAAATGCTAAGTGTGGCACGAACCTAATTCTGCCCATGTCTGAACACACCATGCCAAAAATAAAGTATGGTGGTGGCAGCATCATCCTGTAATGATGCTTTTTATCAGCAGAGAATGGGCATCTTGTTAAAAGTGAATGAAGAATAGATGTTGCAAAATACAGGGAAATACTACAAAGGAGCCTACTTTAGTCCCTCCAAAAAACTGAAGCTTGCAAGGAAATTCACCTAAAATAAACTACTAATAAATTACCAGCCAATATCGAACCTCCCGTTCCCCTTTTGCTGGAAAAAATGTTCCGCTGTTTCCCAGCAACTCAGTGCCTTCTTGAAGACAAATAACATTAATGAAATGCTCCAGTCCAGTTTCAGACCCCATCATAACACTGAGACTGCTCTAGTGAAAATGGTAAATTATCTTTTCATGGCATCCAACAAAGATTTGGCATCCATCCTATTACTTTTTGACCTTAGTGCTGCTTTCGACACTCCCTTTTGGAGAGATTGGAATCCCATGTTGGGGTACGTGGACACCTTTTGCATGGTTTAGTTTAACAGAAAGATATCGGTTTGTATGTGTGGATGGCCTGTCTTCTGTCTTCTGCAACTATTTCTGGTGGATTTTCAAAGTATGCATCTGTGCATGCTATTTGGGGTGATATGGATCACAACCCCTTGCACAGTAAAAGAGGATGGGTTTCCACGATGTCTTTTCACTTGACAAAAATGTCAGTTATCGTCACCTATATTGGTAGTTATTGTATCAATTTCATTCACGAATGAAAGAAAAACTAACATTGTTGTGCCATGAAATGAAATAGCTTTGGCAGTGTAAAGTTCATCTTCGGTCTTGCTAGCAATTGCCCAATTCTTATGACTATTCCAAGTAGTGAGTTAGTAGATACTAGTAGGCCTAATACTGGCTAATAAGCGACAAAAGCCATACAGTTCATAGATGCTATTTGTGATGGAAGTAAACTTAATAAGAAACGTTAGTGAGTTTAACAAAATGCATAATGGTGTCTCGCTAAACATTCAAACTTGACGTGATGTTAATGCGTGACAAAATGATCTAATGTCGAGACGCAATTTTATGATGAGGTAGTATGTCCCAATGGGTCCCTACAGTAATCTCTTTCTAATTTAACATGTTCAATATAGTGTATCAACCCTGTTATATCTGTTGGTTTGGATGTTAGCTAATGTAGGAAACTGGTTTGGAGAACCGTAGAGTTTTGAATAATTAGTATAACAATGCAGAACACTCTGCGCACGTATAGCTTAGTGCTGTAGTGGTCAAAGACAACCTGTCACATAGGAGACCCCATTTCGAATCCAGCGAGGGCAATAACATTCATTCCTTCAAATCGCAGGCCGGTGGAACTAGGCTTGCTGGTTTCTTTTCTTGTTTTTTGTTGTGTTTTATTATGTATGCTGTTTTAATAACCTTAGTTCATTAAAATATATGAAAATCTCAATCTCTCCTGTAAAAAATAACAAAAATATATTCATTATTATTGATAAGAAATACAACATTTGAATACTGAGAAGCTTTTTTATCAATTAAGAATTTTACAAAAAGAAATATCAACACATAAAAAAATACATTTTATAAAACATTTCACATTTATCTGTACAAAGTTTCAATCTAATAGTTACAATATACATTAATTCACATTAAAACATTTATTGCAAAAACATGTTATATCAGATAAGGTACAGAGTAGTCCTCAAACAACTGGTTTGGTAAAAAACAAAGTCCATAGAAGCTCACTTCACAATAGTCACTTCACAAGGCTCCTATAATGTCTGAGCTTCTAATCCGTAGAAATAACATTTATCTATTCCTAAAGCAAACTATACAGGAGGAACCGTAGTAGGGCAAAGATAAAAGTGCACCCTTTTGAATATTCTTAACTTGTCCCATGCAGGTAGGCATAAAAATAGTTCATGCTATCATCATCATTCTATGTGCACATACCATTGCACCTGCAAAGTACATACAGAAGTGAAATCAGCATGTCATTTATCTTGAGTTGTTAAGATAAAATGACAGATAATTGCAAACTGGCTATGAAACAAACATTATATTATAATTTAGTTTTATGATTTTTGCTGCCCCTTTCATAAAACAAACATTTGTGATATTTCCAAAAGTTTCATAATACACCACCATGTGAAACGTCTAATATTTTTTATATTTTAATATTAACAGTTGTGTAACCTTCATGAAGTGCGGCCAAGTCATATAAATGGATCAGAATTTTTCTCAAGCAGGTTAAATAGAATACAACTAGTTTTCAGTTTCGGTTTGGGCAGATCGTTTGGAGGAACCAAAACATATATTATTACTATGACATTATTATAAGTCAAGAACACTGAAAATCCTGAATTTTAAAGTAACAGCAATTTCTTGATTACATTGACATAATCACATATTTCACATTCACATGTATAACATGATTTACAATTAAGTTATTTACCATCATTTTATTTGTTGTAATATTTAGAAACAGATTTCCTAAATTAAACATTTTTCATTGAATTCCCAGTATATGAAGTGTTTTCCCCTGCAAAAATGTTAAATGAGCCCTCAACAATACCACTCATCATAGCCCCAGGAGAAAAGTGACAAGCTCAGTGTCTATCGAAACCTGATGACAAACACAGTTTTAGTTTCTCATAGAGGAAATACTCACACTATTGTGCAACCTCACACTATTGTGAAACTCACTTTTAGAAGTGAAACCTGTTTTACTTGATGTTTTCTGAAAAGTTTATACGCACTGAATGTTAATTCATGATCCTTAGCCTACAGGTGCTGGTCATAAAATTAGAATATCATCAAAAAGTTGATTTATTTCAGTAATTCCATTCAAAAAGTGAAACTTTTATAATGTATACATTCATTCCACACAGACTGATATATTTCAAGTGTTTATTTCTTTAAATTTTGATGATTATAACTGACAACTAATGAAAACTCCAAATTCAGTATCTCAGAAAATTAGAATATTACTTAAGACCAATACAAAAAAAGGATTTTTAGAAATGTTGGCCAACTGAAAAGTATGAACATGAAAAGTATGAGCATGTATAGCACTCAATACTTAGTTGGGGCTCCTTTTGCCTGAAGCACTGCAGCAATGCGGCGTGGCATGGAGTCGATCAGTCTGTGGCACTGCTCAGGTGTTATGAGAGCCCAGGTTGCTCTGATAGTGGCCTTCAGCTCTTCTGCATTGTTGGGTCTGGCGTATCGCATCCTCCTCTTCACAATACCCCATAGATTTTCTATAGGGTTAAGGTCGGGCGAGTTTGCTGGCCAATTAAGAACAGGGATACCATGGTCCTTAAACCAGGTACTGGTAGCTTTGGCACTGTGTGCAGGTGCCAAGTCCTGTTGGAAAATGAAATCTGCATCTCCATAAAGTTGGTCAGCAGCAGGAAGCATGAAGTGCTCTAAAACGTCCTGGTAGACGGCTGCGTTGTCCTTGGACCTCAGAAAACATAGTGGACCAACACCAGCAGATGACATGGCACCCCAAACCATCACTGACTGTGGAAACTTTACACTGGACTTCAAGCAACGTGGATTCTGTGCCTCTCCTCTCTTCCTCCAGACTCTGGGACCTTGATTTCCAAAGGAAATGCAAAATTTACTTTCATCAGAGAACATAACTTTGGACCA